>CAEGAE010074037.1:0-10580 GCA_903067095.1 Girardinus metallicus
AATAAACTTTCATAAAATGACCTAGTTACAGATGCCCTCAATCGAGGAAAGGAGCCTGTGGAGCAGCAGACCACACCTCCAGAAGAGGAAAGCTTTACAAAAACGAGAAATTGGCCACACAGTTCACATCGACGTTCATCTTGTTTTTAATATCTCTGTATTCATCTACCGGTAAAAACTTCTACTGACCAGAAGCTGAAACGTCTTGACTTGTAGTGAAGGTTTAACTTACCCTGTATTTTCTACTTGGGGGAATATTGAGAGGGGCAGAGAGACAAGAGAGCAGAGAAACCGACTCCAGCACATCTGTGAAACAACACATGACGGAGAGGTAAAAAAAACAACAAACAAACAAAAAAAACTACAGTAACCCCACCATGCTGAGCAGAGAGGAAGCAGCAACATGATGCACCACACCTGGTAGGAGTCAAAAATCCCCGTTGAACTGGCGTTGGAGTAGTCTGTGGCGTGGACGCGACCTGAAACAGATTAGGCAACAATATGTGAAGGAACTGTCTGGAAAAAGAAAGTCCTAATCGTTTGTTTTCCACTTCCCCTCCTGCGGAGGGCTGAAACATTCCTCAGAAATTGCAGGCAATCAGCGATGCAAGAGAAATGTGTGAGACAAAGAGCGCCCTGTCTGGACCTTAATATCATGTTAGAAAGTCCACGGCGTCAAAGTGGCAGTTTTGGATCACACGTTTCTACAAACGCTCTCGGTGTGTGTGTCGGTGTGTCTGTGTGTGTGTTTGACTGACTGTCTGACTGACAGACAGACAGACACCGACCTTTGGTGAGTTTGAACAGGAGCCAGGTGTCTATGGTTCCAAAGCAGCAGTTGCCTTCTTCAATCGCTTGATGGACCTGGAAAAAGAAGAAGACATGATGAGGAAGAGGAGGAGGAGGAAGAGTACAGTCTGTTTCTGCTGGGATTATTGACCCGGTGTGGAGGTTGGTTTGGAAAATGAGCCACACTGGGATCATGTCTTGATGCTGCTCTCATTAAAAACTATAGTGCCGTGAAAAAGTATTGTTTCAGATCGCTAAGCAAATTCTAGCATTAGTGAAACATAACCAGAGTTAATACAAAAACAGTTCTTAAGTGATTTCATTTATTAATAGTAAAAAGAAAAAAAAGTCAGCCAAACCAGCCTTAGTCCTATTAAGACAAGACAGGCAGTCTTTTACGTCTCAGTGGGACTCTTGGTCTCCTTTTCTTAGCAGGACTGTTTGAATTCAGCCCTGTGGGGACGTTTGAGCATGAACAGTCAGCAACCAGGCCTTCACTTTGTGCTTTGGAGCTATTCAGGCTAAAATGGCTGAGGTGGTTTTGTCACTGTCCTGCTGTATTACCCAGCTTGAGCTCAAGTCCTTAAACATTTGGGATTTTCTGCTAGACAGCAGAATTCACAGTCCTGATCCTAAAGCTGGAAAGTCAAACCCAGACCATCACACAATTGTTACTAAAATATACTTTTATTTTTTAAGAAGTTAGTGAATGATGAAGTACCTTCTAAAAAATTACAGTTGCACTGATTGTAGTTTCCTGGCTGATCGCTGGATGATTTTCAAAAAGCCTAACCTGCCAATTCCGATTTTCTTTTTTGGCTAAATATTGCCATAAAGTAAAGGAGGAGGAATTCCTTTTTCACAAAGGACCAGAGTCAAACTGCATTCTACATTAACTCAGGCTAGCCTTCATGTTAATGTTTGCTTGGTCATTTTTTTTTTAAATTAAGTGGGAAAAAAACTAACAAAAAAAAAAAACAGAACACAATTTGTAAGAGATCTAAAACCTTTGCAGCATTAGAGCTCAAGACGCTGCAAACCCTCTGGAAAGATATCGTTTTAATACATGCTTGTGGGTTTTACTTTATCTAGGGTGGCAGAAAACAGAAGCACATCAGCACAGCTTCATTTAAACTTCCTGTTGTGTTCACCAGCCGGGTCGTCCACACACCTGCTTGTAGTGGGCCAACATCCACACGAGGCGAAAGGTGACGTGCTGGGTGGAAAAGACGATGAGGCTCGCTGCGAGCGACCGCTTGTCCCGCGTCAGGAAGTAGGCCACCTTCATTGCGCCATGGATTATCTGAGAGTGTTGAGGGAAAAAAATAAAGATAAAAAGAGGGTGAATAAGTGGTCAGCATGTTCAGCTCCAGCTCAGTCACGTTTATTTAAAACCTGAGTCAAAGTCATGTTGATATCGGCCAATCAGTGGCGGATATCTGGTAGTTTAGTACCATGATGTACCCAGTGCCCTGATAACTAGGTTTGTTTGGGACTGATTATGTTGCTGCCGTGGAAACAAAGTATTAATGTGATTATCAGCGGGAATAGAGTTTACATACATCCTAAAGTTGTGTTAAACTAGAAGAAGAGCGACAGCCAATCACATGACAGAGAAGAGGTCAGAGTGTATTCTCACAACTTATCATTACACTGTCATTTTTACATTCCATAATTACATTAATGAGTCATTTTATTATTTTTAAACAATGCCATGTGACAGCACCCTCGACCTTTACGTATCTCTGATAAAAATAAAAGAAATTTCACCAACATAACCTCACATTGAAAAGACGTTAAGCTCTCTGCTGTTCCACATCAGTGAATCTCAGTATACACAATGTTATGTTATTAGCCAGAAGGACTGTCATGCGGAAAGTTTCTGCAAATGTATTTTATGCATAGCTGCAACTACTAATTGTTTTAGTAATCGATTAATCAATTAATTATTCTGTCAATTAATCGGATTAAGAAAAAGTCACATTATTCAGATTTTTCATTTAACCACTTAAGCTTGTCTTATATATATAATAAATAAGAAAATAAAAATTGTATTGCCTAAAATGCAGTCACATGGCTTTCCTTTAGTGAATGCATTTGTTTTATGAGATGCGTCCGCAGCTAAAATAATGTGAAAAGCTCAGGCCTTTCTGCTTGGCATAACATCAGTACAGTGTAAGGTGATGTTATGATTAAGTTTTTGATTAACCAAATGATAATTGTATAGCAAAATCTGCTAAATAGAATAATAATAAAAATATGCTACTTACGGAGTTCTGGCTAGAATATATTACAGATGAAGTTTTATTATTAGTATTTTTAAATGCAAAATGTATATTTTTGTAACATTTTCGCTTAATTACTGCCCTGAATTACTGCAAGTTGAAAAAAATTGGCATTCTTTTCAACTTGCATACTCCCTTTAACGATTAATCGATTACTAAATTAGTTGTCAATTATCTCAATAATCGATTCATATCTCAATAAATGGGCCTGAAATGAGATGAATCGTTTCAGGCCTGGTTTAGTGCACCACAGGTTTCCACTCTGCAGTCAGTCGGATATTTAGGCTGTGGGATGGAATGGAAATAGAGTTAAAAATGGCTGCCTAACCTGCAGAGCTTGTTGATGAAATGCTCATTCTTACCCCCCCTTCGGGCCGCTGCTCCAAATTACACACGCAGACATGAACTCCCACCCTATGAATCACTTACTGATGTATCACACTGGGTGGACATGATGGGAACACAATTACTCAGTGTTTTGAATAAGGGATTTAAAGAGATCTAAAATAATTACACTTAGCAATTCCAATGTCTGGGAAAACGGTTCATAAGCAGAAAACATTCCCATGTCTGGCTGTTCACCCTGAAAGCAGTCAGCAAGACCCTAAAAGAAGTTACCAAACCTCAAAAACCTCTAAAATGTCCTTATGGGACCAGCAGCAGGCTGTTGCTACTGTTGATATGACGGTGCATACTTGTACAATCAGAGAGATACACTAGTTTAACTATCAAGGACGCTGTGGAAGAAGGAAACCTTTGTTCTGTAAGAAGGCCAGAATAATGTTTAGCAGGAACAATGCAAACAAAGACAAGAACATCTGGAATCATGGCTGATCCTGCTTTGGACCCCAGAACAGAGGAAAAAGCAAAGCATTCCAGAAAAGATGAGGAGGTGGAAGTGAAGCTTCTTAATTCAATTCTTTTGGCTCGAAGAGCTAACACCAGCTGTTATGGTACCAGGTGTAACAGTTTATTCCAGAGAAGATCTTTTCTTAACGAAGAAAAGAGGATTTATTTGTGCTTCTTTAAACAATACAAGTCTAAGAGTTTCTTGGAAAATCTCATTTAAAGAAATGAATTTAAAATATTTAAACATTCAAATCCCTATACGGTTACATAAAGTACTACCTCCATGAAAATATACTTTCTTATGTGATGTTTATTAAAGATATATAAGAGGCAAACATGTCGAGGAGCCTTGATTGATTGATTGATTGGATTGATTGGATTGATTGGATTGGATGGATGGATGGATGGATGGATGGATGGATGGATGGATGGATGGATGGATGGATGGATGGATGGATGGATGGATGGAGACCCACCTTCATGATGCAGGATCTGTTCCAAGACTTCACCAGGTCTGCAGCTCTTTGGTCCTGCCAGCTGATGAAGTTGTGAAAAGGAACCCCCGTCCTCCTGTTAAAGTTCAAACACAATGAGAGAGAAGAGGAATCACAGAAACGTCAAACCAGAAGCGTTCTCGCTCACTTTCCAGCTTCTCAATGAATGAGAAACTGTCAAGCTGTTTCATTTCTGTGACCTGTCCCAGGTGGTGAAGGTTGCTCTCTGAGTGGAGATGCCCAGGGCCTCCATCTGGCACATCTGGACTCCTGCATCTGTAACAGGGACGCAGAACACTTAAAAAATATCCGCGTAATACTGTAACAGTTAAAGCTACTTGAATCCTGTTAGCATTGCTGCCCTGGCACAGCTGCAGATGGATTCGATAACAGGACGTTGTGCAGCTGTACCTTGCACTGCTCCTTTGACCACAGTGATAAAGCCTTCCCACAATGCATCTGGGTCCATCTCCACGTGTCCCACCTCTGGATACAACGGGACAACCTGGAACATTCACAGGGAATAATCTGGCATTAAGTATGGCAGAAAAACAAGTTTGTGCAAAGATCTGCAAAATACTTAAAATACTTTATAACCGTTCAACATTTCTACATTTGCAGGGCATTTTGTTAGTGTGTTAAATTATAAACCAACACAGAGCGGTGCAGCTCAGGTGAGAAGATCTGTTGCCATTAGGTATGGCACAATAACAAATTTTGTTTGGACAATAAATTGTGCCAGAAATCGTTGTGATAAACAATAATATTGTTGTTTTGAGACCATGTTCAAGTAATATAATGGTAGTGACATAATAATGCAAATTCGCCCTCTCAAAAGACCAATAAAGTTTAATTCTGTAAAAGAATACATAATATTGAAACTAGAATATGTTTTAAATGACCAGAAATAAATAGGTAAATAAAAATAATAAACAAAATGACCAAAAATAATAAATAAAACTGAAATAAAGCCCCCACACTACCATAACCATAGATAAAATGAATTATGAAGATTCTGTAAATAAAACTGTCCTCCCAAATATATTAATCATCAGAGTGGAAATAAAGAACTCATTCTAATTTATCATGCAATTAATTATTCTATTATTTATTGCGGCAGGCTTAGTTAATAGAACTAATAGACTATTAGTCAACCACTCCACAAATCTGGTCTTTTTTGTTGAGAGAATTGTTGTTGAAAGAAGCCAACAATAGTTCAGGTTGGCCACATGAGATGAAAAATGAACCATTTGGCCAAAATTTGGAATGATAAGTGTAAGAAAACAAACACTCTAGAAAGGCAACAACTAGTGTTGGACAATAAACATATCACGGTGTAAGCGTTTCACATCAGTCCATGTCGATAATTATTGACTAGTTTTTTGATTTAAGTATAGGAAATGCTAGCAAACTGCTGACGTCACCTTTCATTTCTTTTATTATTATTTTTAAGGAGTTATGAGGCATGGTGACCACACCTGAAACTGCTGCTGTGCAAGTTACTCAACAACTTGTTTCTAGGTAACTAAGAAACGAGTTAGTTAGTTCATAGCATCAACTTTTCTTGGCTAGCCCTGAGAGGTTGAGCGGCTAAAGCTTTTCCTCTGCCTACATACCCCAGAACGCTGGGCGGTTCTGGCCCTGAGATCAAATCCATCATTTCTGGATCTGAATTCTGTCCTATCTTGATCAAGTGTCTGCCGTGATATTGCTTCTCTGTCCAGCCCTAGCAACAACCCAGCCAAAGCTAGAGTGAAAAGGTTTAGATCACAGCAATCTATGTGTTAGAACGGCCCAGTCAAAGTCTAGATCCAGATGCTCTCCGTCCAATCTGACAGAGCTTGAGCTATTTTGCAAAGATGAATGGACGAGCATCTCAGTTTGTTTTCATTTAGTACTTTCTGTTACTGTGCCACATACAATCCCATTTTAAGGTTTACACCCCTATGAAGATAGCGGGTAAAAACTGAAGAATCTATTAGATGTAAATATAATACCTTGCTGGTGCATGATCCTCGGATCCTCGCTTCCTTGTCATACACATGACATCTGATTGACGTTGTACCGACGTCCACCGACAGAATAAAGCTTTCCTTCATTAAGCCGTTTCTCCGACTGCCCATCATGGTAAACATCAGATGAGTTTACAAAAAGAAAACCCTATTTAGGTGTATCGAGTGTTTCTCAGAGGAATCCCGGGTCCTCCATGGTCAGCTCCCACCGGCTCTGTTTTGAGCCTGGGCGGATGGTGAGACTGTAACTCGAACCCTGGACTTTGGTTTCTTTGGACGTCCAGTTCCAGTCCAACCTGCTCAGAAACAAACATAGTGCAGCAGATTACATTTCCGGCCAAACAAAGCTACAATCTGGTCTAATAACATGTCGACATCCTGGAAATCTGTGAGAAAAGCTAACACGATTATGTTTCCGGAGAGTCTCTACAGACTGGGTGGTGAAAACATAGGGAAGCTATTAGATTAGACTCAAGCTAAGGCTACATGGCTAAATGTTAGAAATAGACATTTACATGATTATTAGTTTAAAATGAGACTGTTATAAACCATTACATGCTACATAGATAGAGTTTACAACGTTGACGGTTGTCATTAAAGAAGGAATCCACAAACTGTTCAGTTGTAGTTTTAGCGTACGCACCTGAACAGCGCGCTCTCCCTGCCGGCATCCGTAGATTAGTGTAACACATGCGCAGAGTGTAGCATACGTTTAACCTGTATCTGACACACACGTGTGTTTTTCTGTCTACGCTTCGTGTTGGAGCTTAACATGGCAAAGAAACAAGTAAGAATGGTATTTATTGTATTTATTAACTGCTGCTGGCGGCGTTTGTAGACAACGTAAGCTAACCGTTGTAAGTAAACCGTCAAGCTAACAAGTTAGCTTGTTATTTAGCAGCTTAGCTTAACAAAACATGGAACTTCTGCGTGAAGGCACTATTTTAGATATTTGAATTTTGTAACAAGTTAAATGTATTTTTTAGTGGCGATAACTTTATTAACTCTATTATTACTACCGTTCTGTTACTTATAGACCTGTACCTCACTTTCTGAGACTACATCTATAGATGGAAGTATATTAAACGTGCTAGCAAAATATTATCAAACTTGGAACAAATTGCCATACAGATCTCTGTTGGTGACATGCCTTATATTGTTCCAGATTTATATGCATACATAAAATAAATACTTTTGTGAAGCTTTTTAGCTTCCTCGTTTTTCAAACTCTGAAACAAAAGGAGAATATTGTTTTGTGGGATCCAGGAGATGTTGAAGAAATCCAACAGGGAAATACATTTTCCTAAGGAAGCAGCAAAAAAATGTAGTCAGACATTAATCCAAAACTTAGAAAACAGATGCAGTTAAGTTACAAATGAAAGACCTGATCATTGTGAACAGTGGAGCCTGTGCTGTTAAGCTGGTAAATATGTGCAGGTTCCTAACACTGATCTGTGGAGGGATGGTCTTTTTTAAGTGTTGAAAATGTACTCAAAATTTTAATACGGTCCAGTTTGTAGGAAAAATGAAAGATTATCTGATAGTTTAGAGTGAAGAATCACTCTAAACTATCAGATTTAGAAAATCATTTTGCCAACAAAATGATTTCTGTTGGCAAAAATCATTTTCTCAACCTTTGTAAATCAAGTTATGGACATTCCCATCACTGGTCTGGAAATCCATCAAAACACACAGAATCCTGACATTAATTGTATTTTTTTTTTTGTATGCTTTTGGTGAGTGAACTTACCGCTTTCAAATATTAGACTTAGAGACATCAACATGCACTTTTATAAAACCAGATTTGACTGACAAACAGCCCGCAATGCAGACCCGTAACTTTCTTGTTTTTTTGTTGTTTTCTTCTTAGAATAACAGACATAAAAAAAGCAAAAACCTCAACGTAAAGGAAGAGAACACACACAACACTGGTAGGTTATTTCATTCTAATGCTTCATATGAAGTATACTCACGTCTTTTCATTTGCATGATGGTAATAAAAATCATTTCCTTGCACCAGATTGGCAGCCAGAAGAGAACACAGAAGTGGAGATGCGACAGGAGGCGAGTGGAGACGAGCAAGGTACTGTGACTCATAACATGTAACTCTGAGAGGTATTACAAGCCCGATCTGAGATATGTTTGTCACAATACACACAATTCAATCTCGACACAATATCAAGAATAACAATAGCTTTATTAATAAGGACAAATAGCATAAGGTTCATTTGTTTAAATACAAATAAGTTGATTAAGAACAAAGTGGCAAAATTTTTAGGGAAACCCCTACTGTACAGCAGCTTTTTTGACAAGTTCAATAATTAATGCAAAGCTCTTTTTTTTTTTTCTTTTTTTTTTTTAAAGATCTTCAGGTGGACCATGAGGTAAAAAGAAACGTCCCCACGGTAACGGTGTCTTGGAAGAAGAAGGATGCAGAAGGAGAAGAAGACAAGACAGAGAGGACAGGTGCTGGTCAGGGTTGTTTCCATGGAGATGCTGTGAGCTCTTAATTCTGGTTCAGTTTTACTGATCAGAAGTTTGTGACTGATTTAAAAATCTCTGGTTATATTAAAGGTTTGACCTGCTGGTTTCTCGTCAGGAAATTATATAAAAAGACACTGGAGCATCTTCCATGATGCACTTTCTAGGCTTTGACTCAGTGACACACGCATAACCATAACCATAGGAAGTGGGAGGGGCTTACTTCAGTGATGGGTGCTTCACGTTTGATAGAGAAAGTTTCAAATAACAGAAAAGAGTCAAAAGATTTGTCGCTAGTAGCCTTTAAAAAAAAGTTGCTAAAAAATCATTAAGTTGGCAACAATGCACTAGACCTCGTCCTCAAACCTAGCCACGCCCTCAGTGTATCTTGGCTCCTCCCACTTTGGTGATATTCCAAATTTGACTGGGGGAGGGGGTTTTGCTTTCACAAGTGGGGCTAGTTTCACTTTAAATAGCTTCTGTGCTTTGTCTAATTTCATTTTAAAAACTCTTCACAGGTACTTAAAAAAAGCTAACTTTGAATTTCTTCTGTCAGTAACAGGGTTCTCTGTGAAGAGTGTTGCTGTCTGTAAAACGTAGCATCTCTTGTGTAGGATGAATTTAGTTTCTAGTGAATTATTTCAGTTCTGAGCTAAAGGCCAGTCCAGGTGAAATCGTTTGATTCTTGTTACTGGGGGCTTAGAATAGTGACATAATTAGAGGAATCATAGCTCAGTAATGAATTAATGTGGTTAATGGTCTGTTTATTTTTCTAAAGATGCATTTTATTTCTTAGGGTCAGACCGTTTCTGCTTTAACAGCTGCCATTGGAGAATAAAGTTTTCTTTAATGTGTTGGTTGCTGATTGTCTGAATTTGTGTGTTACAGTAAATAGAAAACGGAAAGCAGATGCTGCCTCCGATTCTTCCCCGTCAAAGAAAACCAAACCGACCAACAACGGTATGAACTCATTCTGTGGTGGACACCCAAACACCAGCTTCTTTCAGTAAACAGCGCTTCACACGTTTTCCTCCGTTGTAGGTTTTTGTCTCTATGTTGGCAACCTGAACTTCACCAAAACATCGGAGGAAATCAGAAGCTCTCTGGTGAAGTGCTTCATAACGCAAAGTCTGCTGTTTCAGGACATCCGGTTGGGACATTCCAAGTGAGTTTGTTTAGACCAGGGGTGCTCAATACGTCGATCGATCGCGGGAATGTTCTGAGTCGATCTCAGCAATAGGTGACAAACTGAACGCCGCCAGGACGCCGAGACCAGCACTTCCTCTTCTGACCGGCTTATCAAAAATATTCACTAAGATCCTAAACGTTTGTAGCTTCATTAAAGAATAATAATTTAAAAAATCAACGAAACGTGTTAAAATTAATAATCTCAGTAATTATTGTTTCAACAAGGTGTTGCGCAATTCAGTGCGTTTCGGTTCCATTAACAAAAAAAAGGGACTCAAAGACCGAGTGACGAGCAGAGCAGGAGTTTAAATTAGCTGCTCAACCACCGCTGTGATCATGAGGGGCTTATTAAGAATCGAGAAATAAACATCAAGCCTGGAAACCTAATATTGTAACGGACTGAATGTTGTGTTTTCAACGTAAACTCTGCTCGGCTTGCGGGGCGCAGGCGGTTGCCACGGCAACGGGTGTGCTTAAACGAC
>CAEGAE010074042.1:0-58086 GCA_903067095.1 Girardinus metallicus
TGACTCAATAAAATCCTCCCAGGCCGAACTTGAAAACTGGACGTTATGCTGCTAACACTTAGCTTTCGTCAACAACTGAGGCGCAAGTGATGGCGCAAATAAAGTCCCGGCGGAAAACGGTGCACTAAATAATAACACATAATATAACGAGGCTTCGAGGCAGATCAGTTTTCCTCGAGGAATTTTAATAATCGAGGTACTCGAATCACTCGAGGAATGTTCCAGCCCTAATCCATTCTAGCAATCAACATACAGCAAGAGCTGATGACGTTAATCTGAGTGATAGTTTGAACCTTTTCATCATAAATCTAGACCAACAGGTTGTCTAAAATAGGCTGTATGTGAGAAACTGTTCCTGCACTCAGCAGTGAGGAAAGAGAGGAAAAGCTGCTGCTTGCTGCTGCTGACCCCGCTCACCTGACTCATGCATGATGTGTGATGCTGTAAATACCTGCCGTGTGAAATGTTCCCTGTCACCATCTGTTGGGGCTGTTGATGTGCGGCGTTAGACACAACCAAGTTCCCAGATAAGATGGGCACTATTTATAAGTAGTCAGTTGCAGAGAGTGTGCCGGACTGTTTAGTCCCAGTTTCTTCTCCAGTGAAGTAAAAAAGAACGAGTCGCTCTCTGGATGAGAACGCCTCGCTCAACTTACCCTGCTGTCCTTTCGTTTTTGCTCCCAGAGTACCTGACAGAGCTGCGTGAGTACGGCGCCGTCTATTCCACCTGGGCTATGTCAGAGGAGCAGCTGCAGCGCCCCCTGGAGGGCGTGGCCGGCTGCGTGACGACGAGCTGTGGCGCTCTGGAGGATCTGAGTGACAACATGAGCCAGGACTTCCTTCCTGTTCTCAGAGAATACGTTCTCTACATTGAGTCTATGAAGGTAAGAGTGCAGTTAGATCAATGTTGTCATAACTCATATTGGGAGTGTAACAATATGAACATTTGGGCCGATATTATATATATTTTTCTACCGTTTTGACGCCTTTGGGGAATAAAACGGAACTCGTATCGTCTTCAGAGTCATTGTCATGTCCACAGTCGATGCTTTCCAGCAACAGTCAGTCTCGCCACAAATCTGAAGAGGCCTCTGACTGGAGACTGTTGCAGTATGAATGTTTCATCAGTATCATGATAAAACATAACTGACTTCATTATATTTCTGTGAAATATAATGAAGAAAGAAAAAAGTTTCTTCCACTGCCTTTCAAACCCAGAACTGCATCCACCCTGCTCCCAAACTAGAAGTTCCCCCAGTGTTTTTTATTTTATTTTTTTTTTTGCATGCATCATGTCCTGTCCAGCTCAAGACTCAGCACAACTGTCTGCGTCTCACATTCGTCACATGCTGTTCCTCCGAGGCTGCGCTGTGTTCCTACTAACTTGGAAAGCTTTCTGTTTGATAATAGAACGTTTTGAGGAAGCGAGATCAAGTTCAAGCGGAGTACGAGGGCCGCCTGGAAGCGGCCGTGTTGCGCAAACAAGAAGATCGGACGCCCGTAAGCAACACCCGTCCTCTCGTTTGATTGAATTTCACAATTGTCTATTAGGACTGTTTGCTTTTCAGCTGGTTCTATTGAACTGTCGCCGTATCTGTTGCATGTCTAGAGAGTAAAAGTGTTTCTCGATTCTTTCCCCCCTCCACGCTGCAACTCGTAGCGTTGAGCCCGGTCCCCTCTAGCTCTAGTTTTGTCTGCTCTGCTGCAGATTCCTGTGGAAGTGGAGAAGTGCCAGGACAAAGTGGAGTGTTTCAACGCTGACCTGAAAGCAGACTGGGAACGCTGGCAGCGGAACAAGAGGCAAGACTTCAAACAGCTCCTCACGGGCATGGCCGACAAAAACATCAACTATTATGAAAAGGTACGCCGGTCAAGGTTAACCTGGAAGCAGCCCAGATCTGTGATGTCACAGTGCCCTTCAAAAATGTTTTTTGGGACTTTTTCTTTTTTTAATGTGACAACCCCAAACTTTTGCGTTGTCTTGAGATTTTATGCAATTTTGCGCAATCAGGATGTCCACGCATTCTTAAAAAGTCTAAAATTTCTGTATCTAAAAATAAAACAAAATGTAAACTGGCCTTTAATAATCTTAAGGCATTGACACTTGGGGCAAGTCCAGCACACACGACGCAACGGCAACAAAAGCTGGACGTTTTTAAATTTTCTCAAGTTTGCGTGTCATCATGCAAGTTCCACCGGACATGAATGCAGAGTGAGAGACTATCCTAATTATCCTAATACCCCTAAATAAAATCAGTGCAACTAACAGCTATTTTCTAATAGCCACTATTTTCTGTCTCCCCTGTAAAAATGGCCGACCTGTTCCGCACATGGTGACATTTACAAATTAAAATATGCTTTATCTTTTTTGCTATTTTGTTTATTTCTGAAGATAATCTGGAGAGGTATGAATTGTAATTACAAATAAATCTCCCCTCTGTGCAGAGCCAGGCAGCGTGGGAGTCCCTCATAACGCTCCTCCAGGAAAAACAGACTGAGGACAAAACGAGCGAGACGAACTGAACTGAACACGTACTTGAATGTCACACTCAGCCAAGCCAAGGAAAACCAGCGACAGGACAGCAGGTTCAAACCGCCAGCGGTCCGCCTCCTGCTACCCTGAGAGAAACGATGACGATGACACGGAGAGCGGCCGCCTTCCTCGCCGATTTGGCCTGGGAAGAAAGGTAATGAGTGGTGTGTTTGAGGTCAGCTGGGAGAGTAGAGAATCTTCTGTACAGATCCGTCTTTTTTTTTTTTTTTTCTATTTTTATGGACTTTTTCTACCTAATATTTCAGATTAACGGTCTTTTTTTGTTTGTTTTCTTTGTTGTTGTTGCCAATGCTGCTTGTGTTTATTTAACTACATTTGTGGAGAGATGCGTTTTTCGTCTGCCCTCTCCGTTTTCACACTGAGCCAAATGGGTATCGGGGACCGGAAATGCCGCAGTTCAATATATTAATAAGTTGGTAAATAAATATTTATATATGTGATAAGTCAATTAAATTTGTAAAGAAATTAGCACATTTAGTGATTATTATTTATTAAAAACATTATTAAAAAGAATAACGAAATGAGAAGATTTATTATTTTTTTTAGCTAAAAGCAGTCATGATGATTTTTTTTTTTTTTAAACTTACTTCACAAAGGTAGCGTTGCTAAGGTCAAGAGGTCTCTGGTCTACAGCTGAATTGATGTGCAGCCAAACCAATCAGATTCGATAATTTTAATAATTTCTTTCTCAAGCGCAGGACAGAACATGTGACAAAATTAAATGCATCTGGACTTAGTTGTAAATAATGTGATCCGTTGAATAATTTTTCCTGATTAAATTTGGAATGATTTTTTAAATTATTAGCTAGATTTATAGGTTTGTTTATTTAATGTGATACAATTTTATGTGGATTAAAATTGTATATATATATATAAGTATATAAATGTTTATTTACCAAATTTATTGAATTGTGGCTTTTTGTTTTGCTCTTGATGAATGGGAATAACTGCAAAATAATTTGGTTTGATTTAAAAAATATATGTATATATTTTTTTGCTTGTACTAGAAGGTAAAATTCTGAAATTGTTACATCAAAACTTTTAATTTGACTAATTTTTCAACTAAAACAATTTTTTTTTTTTTTTTTTTGAATCCTTACATCCAAAAATTATCACAGGAATATCAACCTTGACGCCCTCTAGTGGCCGTTTAACAACATTTAAATATTTTCCCACATTTTCTTCCAGCACCAGTTAAATCAACGACAATAAGTGTCACGATAAAATCAAGCCTGGAAATATCCTAGTTTTACATCCTGGGCTCTATTGATAAGTGTGTAACAGCACCACCTAGTGGCAAAGTTTGCCTCTATTTCTCATTCTCTACTTCTGCTGGATTCGATTGTGAAAGTGGTTGTAACGATCATTTAAAGCCACGGTATTTTAATATTCCAGCCTTCCTCGACACGCTATAAAGTTGGGAATGTTAAGTAGTTGTGCGATATGGCCTTGGAATAACTTTGAGGAAAAAGTGAGTGCTTTAATGCAAAAAAAAAAAAAAAAAAATTTGAGCTGGAAATAGTGAATCATTGAACTCTGATGGAGCTTAAAACTGCCCAGTAAAAATGTGATTTTGCTTCAGAACGACGACCTGTTGCAGGACCTACATCCAAGGTGATTCCATTGTGCTTTAAAATATTCAGTTACTTATAAAACAGAAACTGCATGAAGTTAATTGACAGAGCAAATCCTCTCCAGTGTAAAGCTTGCTCACAGTATTGACTTTGTGCAATCATCTGCAGAGCTGTGACCCAATTGGAAAATATTAGAAAACACAGAAGCAGCCTGCCGAAAATATCCATTTTTTTTTTTTTCTTATATTCTTTACTTGATCTCAACTTTAAAGGGGAAAAGAATCACTTTACTACCCTCGGATCAAACGGTGCTCCTTTGATGGCTCTCAACCACAGGAGGAAGACGAAACCTGCTGAAACGTCATAATTTATTCCCTCTCCTCTGCTGTGTGTGCTTGAGACAGTGTGACTTGGCGTTAAGTAGCAAAATGTGACCAATGATTTCAGGGCAAGCTCAATAACCCAACACCATGTCAACGTTTAGCTTTTATTCATTTTTGCACAGATGTAGCCTCGGACAGTATTATCTGTCTGGTAAAAGAAGAGATTTTCGAAATAAAGGTACGTTTTTGTTTTTTTGTTTAGATTTCTGTTTTTTTGTTTTTTTGAAGCTGATGCCTCATTACCGGACCTGCCCTCTATACAACCAAACATGAAGACTGATTTAGTGTCTGCAACTTGTAGATGTTAGCTTCCTTGTTTTTTTGTTCCTCATTCTTATTTGTCTATCTTGACCTTTAACCTTTTACAGCAGTTCTTTAACTGTTCTAACAGATGTGAAAAAGGATAAAAATTAAGGAAATAAAATGCAATTTTTTATTTATTTTTTTTTGGCCATGTGAGGTCCAGATTGAGATCACAGTTCCAGGTAGCTATGACAACCGGAGGCAGCTGTAATGGTGGTTCAAACTAAAAGCCAGAATGACTGTATCTGAATGAAATAATATCAAAATATGACGATGCACTAAAGAGGGGAGCAGAAGAGATCCAAATACCTGGGTTGTTTTTGTATCTATGATACTGGTGTATTAAAACAAACTATTTTTTTTAATATTACATTGAATACTTGCTTAAAAACAGTGACTTTTACAATTATTGTCGCCCCTGGTAAAGATGTTTGAAGAGCCTTAAAATAAGCCAATCCTTGTCAGCAGTCTAATCTCACAATAAATGGTAACGTAAAAACAGCTGTGGCTAATGTAGCGAGCCACTAGTGATGCTGTGGGAGTGAAACAGGCCCATACTTACCAGTGTGCATTATACATCCCGTTTGTTTCAGAGTAAACTCACCTGGAGTGTTTTCTCGTCGAGCTTTGACGATTGCAATTTTTTTTTTCTATGTGTGGAGGCGACATAAAGTTGGGTACGGTATGTGTTTAGTTGACTTGAGTGGCAAGTTTTCTTGTCTTTCCCATTTTGAAGTGATTAGCAGAAATTGACCTCCTTTTGTAAGTCATATTTTTACCTCCATTGAAACGAGCGCCATCAGTTGCTAATTTAAAGTTTCTCGATATTCTGATGAATCTAAAAAAGTATATTTTGTTTTATAGAAATTGTTGCGGTGCCAATAATTAACTTTATTTAAAAACAAGTTTCCTAAGCTTAATTTGTTTTCTTGCTGACTAAAGAGACTTAGACTTTCAGTAGAGTAGGAGATCATGCTTCTCCAAAAAGCTGAATTATTATTATTTCTTTTTTACATTGTTTTACCTGGAGTGGTGATAATTGTAGAGAGCGCTGTTATAAAATAATTAATTGGAAACCGCTACATTGGTACTCAGAGGCACTGACCTCTAATAGTGGTAAGAATAGAAATGTTGGTGAGCAGCTTAAATGGATCCTGGTAATCGTAATAAAAATGAAACAAAGGGAAGAACTTCAATGTTTAGCTCAACTAAGTTTGAGATTTCCACGCCTACTTTTTGTTTAATTTGTTTTAAACGCACCCCCAGTGAGAAGTATCATTTTGTTTTTAACATTATAAACAAGTACGAGTGCATCCACAGACCTCTTTCTGGAAAAAAAAACATTTTCCTTAAAAGTGTTACTCTTGCAGTAAGGGAGACGTATTTTGTGTTTTTTTTTTTTTTTTTTTTACTTTTTTTAGCGTCCAGTTGCATCCCAACGGCCGCCATTTGACTCGCTAGCGGACCGACTGAACGGGTGTTTAAGTCGGGGACGGTTATTTTTCTTTAAAGCTCTTAAGCCAAATGTCCTCTTCTCCTTCACACATTTAATTGGATCTATTTTTGTTTTTCTCTGTTCCACCCCAGTGTGCTCTGTTTACGTCCCTGATTGTACATTCGAATGTTAATAACAATTTGTTGTAATTATAAATAAGCTTGTATACTGATGTTTTGATGCAATTTATCTTTACCACATTTTTTGGAAATACTGGACCAATAATAAAGAGAATAAATGACGACTCATTTGTTTTTGACTTGAGTGCAAAGAGAAAAGCTAATTATGTCAGATTTAGCAAAACATAGCACGACTAATATTTTTTAGTTAAGTCTTCAAAACTTCATTTTCATTTAAACGGATGCATGAACAGTAAAAACACCCTGCAGTGCATCAACACAACAAGACGGAGAAATTATTTTAAGCTGCAGCAATAAGTCTAATGTAATTATAATAAAAACATTTTAAATTGTGTAGTTTTAAAGAGGATAAATAATGACTTTTTCATGGTTTGGGTGCAAATGCAGACTTCAGTGATCAAGTATAAAAAGCGAAAGCGAAAAATATGAATCATGTAAAAATGACATATAAAGGAATATTTACAATGCTTAATAGAAACTATTCTCCTGGACAAACAAATTTTTGGTAAACAGCTGAAACGGTAAAACTTTCTAATATGACCAAATATACAATTACGAGTCCCACAATAATTTATATCTTAAGTGTACAAAACCAAACACCACTGATTCCACCATGTCATTATTTACTAAACAAATATGAAGTCAAAATAAAAAAAAAACCCAAAGTACTCTTAAACACTGTAGATAAATACAACAGAGTCATAAATTATTAACTCTCCCAGCAGATATAGGCTTAAAATAACACATTCATTTTCCCAGAACATTTCTTCTGATGAAATAATACTAATCAATCATAGTTTATGTTATGGCACATTTCAGTAACAGTGCAGTTCAAAGTGCTTTACATCATGAAAACGTAAAAACATCCTACAGTCACCAGTGACTGTATGCAGTGACCCAGCCGAGCTTTGACCTGAACCCAACAGAGAATCCAAGGATGTTTTGAGTTTAAAATAAAAAACCAACAAGGAAAAAGTAGAGCTTTTTAAATTTTAGGCGACTGGGTCAACCAGTCTCACAATAGCATTTCTGAACTGGTACCAAGTTGAAATAATTGCTTCAAGTTAATAAATCTCCAGTGTACAACATGTAGCATACGACGGTAACGAGTAAAACCCGAGAGAGCCAAACATTACCCCAGCTTATGTGACGTTCTCAGTTCAGATTCACTCCCTAAATCTCCAAAGTGTTGAAAGCACACGGCGTGCGTCATTTTCAAAATGACTTCTTCTTTTCTAACAGAAGCCATAAATATAATCCTCTGATAAAGTAATCTGGGCGATGACGTTTTCCTGTAATCTTTGACATGATTTCAAAACCTTACTTTTTTTTTTTTTGTCCAGTGGGTTTTGCATATTTGTCAGATAAAGTAACATCCATCACACCACAATGGAAATTATGGTAGGCAAATATTTTCAAAAGTGCTGCATCAGCAGCTTTGAGGAAGCGGCATGTTTATGTTTTAAACACTTAAGTCTCATTTCCCAGTTTGCTTGTAATAAAAAGAGCTCACTGCTCATGTCCGTGGTGCTTCTTCAGTCTCCCTGAATCCTCACGTACTCTTGCTTCTGAGCCGACCTGCAGCCGACGACGCTGGAGGAAGGACGCACAGAGAATGAAAATGAGACGGAGCGTACCAGGAATAGTTCTCTCAGTAGTTTTCTGTGCGGCGTACCTGACGGGTATCATGGAAATGACTGTGATGACGCTGGAAATCATAAAGACTAGGCCCGGGAACCAGGTCAGACTGTTCTGATAGATCTTTGTGAAAGCAGGAATGTAGACAGCGCCGGCCACCTTTAGAGTCATCTGCAGAAAGGTCAGAGTGATGCCTGACAAAGACAAAAAAAAAAAAAAATCATCCAAAAAAGGTGTTAAGGATAAAATACAAGAAAAGAATCATAAAATAAAAGCTGTGTTGAGGGACCATTTACAATTTTTATTTGGCTTGAAAGATTTTAACTGATCTACTAGGATTGGTGAACAAAGTAAGAGAGACCGAATGAACCAGCTGTACAGGACATGTCTGGTTTCTAGTAAATGACTCTGCAACTTGATTTCTGCAAGGACTATTTTACGTAAACAACCCGGGCCAATAGATATCTCTGAGGCCATTTTTTTTTTTAAAAGATCCAGAAAGCCTGACCCCATAATGACTTATCTGGTTTGTATCCAGTTAACTGAAATATCTAAAATCAGTTCATTGTTTTTTCGTGTGTGCTTTGAGCGAACTGTGCTAAAAAGGACAAACAGAGACTTTAAAAAGATATGTCTTTTTCTATAGGCATATCTGCCTATAGAAAAAGACATATCTTTTTATCTTTTATAAAAGCCTCTGTTTGTCCTTTTTAGCACAGTTTTGCTACCGTCACACATAGGCCCGGATCGGGAACTTACCACATCGGGATGCAGGAACCTGCTGAGAAACCAGGGCCCTGATTGTCGGCATCGGGATGAGCGCAAAAAGGTTTAATAAACGGGCTGTGGAGACAAAGTTGAATTAATTATTATTTTTATTCTTCCAGGCAGTGTCCCCCTGCTGCTTTGGAGCTAATGCTAACGTCTTTTGCCCCAGCCAGCCTTTTCCCACCCATGTTGCTTGACTTCTTTCTTGTTGGCTGGCTAGCTGAACTTAAAAACCTTTGTTTCTCTAAGTGCTGGTGGATCTTCATCGAGATACAAAGAAACTTGGCAGATAAAAATGAACAGGCATGTTGTCAAATAAACTACAAATTGTACAGAAATCACATCCACTAATATTAAGCAATCTTAACATCATCCCCTGACAACACGCTCTTAGGTTATAAAACAGATTGAATTGATTTGTTAAACAGAAATGCCACCAATAAAAGTGTTATACAAGCATAGCCTATTATGCTTATATAAAAAAAGCAAATGCCAAATAATTTCCATGTGTTGTTCTTGTTTGCACACATGGTAGTGTTATCAATGCAGCACAGCTAGCTAATACAGGAAGTCAGAAAAGTAGAACTTTAACGCAGCTACAAAACCCAATTATTAGCTACCATAATAAAGCATAAAGTCGTGTGTTGTTGCAGATCTGTATTTCTTTTAATTATATCCCAGTCACTTTTTTTTTACCCTGGCGATTTTGCAGATGCTACATAGTACTATAAAAAGCACGCTGCTATTTTCTTGTGAGTACAGAATGTATGTTATTGTACTGCTGTAAGCTCTCAGCACTGTCTGAAAATCTAAGAATAGGAAGACTTTTATGGCTTCAGATCATTCTCACTTCCTCTTTCTTGTTCCTGTGTTTTCAATAATTTTGATTTTCTATAAGGCAGACTGAATGTATAAGGCACAACTTCACTTTAACAGTTCAGAAACAGAACAACAGCCGCTGGTGTCTCCATTGCCATTAGATGTTACATTAGACAACAGTTTGTGGAAATGATCCCTCATGATGCAGTTCTGAATCAACCAACACGCTCAGTCTCACCAAGGTAGAAAAGGGAGGTCGTAGTGACGAAGGACATGACGTAGATCCCCACAGCGAACGACAGCATGCCGATCAGGATCATCGTCTCGTCAGCGATGCATTTTCGGAATACGATGACGCCAAGGAAGCTGGTGATGAAAATCCCACAGCCCGCCGCATTTCCGTATCCCACCTCGAGAGAGGACAAGAAAACAAATTTAAAGCACAGTTGAAAGATACTGTGCTTTACATTTGTTTGAAAGCACAGAATCAAAAAGTATTTAGCCACAAGCTAACAATTACAAACGTGACGTTACTTGTGTGGCAGTCCAGCTGAGCGGCGATTTCAGCACGAAGGAACCCAGGATCTCTATGGCGCCGCCCACAGCAAAGTCGTAGAGAAAGGCCGCCGCAAACAGGAGAACCACGTTCACCATGTTTATCCCAGCACAGCACCCGATGAGACGAGTGTAACGGGAGGCGTGGGAGAGGAGGTGGTAGCTTTCCTCTGAGTCCTCGCTGTTCACTCGTTTCACCTGTTATTGTGAAGGAAATGCAAAACGTGCTTTCAGTGGGAGCGTCACAGCAAATCAGAAACCTGGAGAACTACCATCTCCTGCTGCACTCAAGCTTTTTCACATTTTGCCATATTACAGCCACAAACTGAAATGTTTTATATATATTAGTATCATTTTTTCCTGTATTTAACCAGATAAAACACCATTGAGATCCATATCTCATTTGCAAGAGGAACAAGGGCAGAAAATCTGCAACACACAACAACCTGGTTACGTTATTGATTTTATGTGACACTATCACAAAGCGGCTCGTGTTTGTGAACTGCAAGGAAAATGATGCAGTTTTCTGTTCTGTTAAAGCCTAAGCAGTTTGTTAGAGAATATAACAAAGACCAAGAAAGTTAGAGAACCTGTTGTCAGGACAGATGAATGTCTTGCGTTCTACAAATCTGGTTTTATGGTTTTGTGGTAAGAGAAGCTACAGGAAGTCTTTGCAGTTTGCCACAAGACATGGAGGGGAAGCGGCAAACGCGTGGAAGAACAGAACAAAACCGAGCTTTATGGCCTGTGAGCAAAATGCCACATGTAGCGGAAAACGTACAATTAGCATCATCGTACGTTTCATTCTGCTGCTTTGTTTTGGTCTGTCAGGCTATAAAAAAACATTAAAGTTTGTGGTGCAAACATGATAAAATGTGAAAAAGCTTATAGGATATAAACTTTTGCATTGTATTTTTTTTTTTACCACAAGCCAACTATGAAGCTGGCAAACATGTAACAAGCAAGGTTTCCCCCAGAAAACTTGCTAAGCCCGGTAGTTGGGTGCTAGAGCAGTCGTTCATCCAGTGGCCCGTCGTGTTTTTGAGTTAAAAGTTGTTTAAAGTTGACAGGAAGTTTGAAAATATCACTTGATAATTATGTGTTACTGAAAGATTGGAAGAGTAATACCTGAACACCATCTACCAAGTCTTAAAAAATGCAAACATTTTAAAAAGACATAAATAAATAAGCAAAGCTGAGCTTGGTGGTGGCACAAGTAAAGCCTGGTGGCCCGCCAGGCTTATAATGCATTGGGGGGAAACCCTGAACAGTCACTGTGAGGCATGACGAAGGGAGTGCACTGACCTGCAGCAGGGCTGCAGCGAATATGAAGCAGAGCAGGTTCAGGAGCGTGCTCACAGAGAGCAGGACGGTTCCGTTTCCCAGACTGGAGCTGTACAGCAGGAACAGATGACCCGACACCAAGCTGCCCACCACTCCGGCTAACCCGTACAGCAGCTCCACTCTCATCATCACCTGCGCGGCAAAAGAACAGGAAGTGATTCCTCTGAAAGAGCAAATGAACGGTAACTGAAAAACGCAGCTTCCATGCTGGGGAGCCACTTGCCACACTCCAAAACCTGAAGCTACACTGCAGCGTACTGTTGAACTACAATGAACTACAGTTACTACTAGAAAACATCGACAGTCACATGATTCAATTTGACACATACAGGAAAATGAGGAATCCAAAAAAAAAAAAAAGTCCCAAATGTTGCAACAAAAGCAAATATTTGAGAACAGTGAAAGCTAATCTGAACCACTCCTTTCACATGTGATAATGTGACTGTGTCTGTCTTTGCATTAAGAGGGGAGAGGAAGCTGTAAAATGGTTATGATGGAGCAGGAGAGATAAAGGCTGATAGGTGAAATAAAAATAAAGGTAAATAGAAGCACAGATTATTGAGGAGAAAAAATGTTTTAGTCATGCCTGGTTTACATCAGCCAAAGTCTACAAGTGCGTCTCAATAACTTAGGATGCCATTGAAAAGTTAACTTAGTGCACTCATTTAAATACAAAACCAAACTTGTCAACTCATCCTACACAGATTTAGAGTGAAATATGTCACATTTTTATTTACTTATTCATTTTATTTTTGATGATTATAATAAAAAAAGGAACATCGGTTTTTCAGCGTTAAAGAAGCTGATTGTTGCTGTATAGAAACAGAAAGTTCAGCGTAAGGAAAAACTGGAAAAAGATAAGTGCAACTGGTACTGGTTGCTGCTGTTGTTGCTCTTTTACGAAAAGAGGAAAATGTGTTCAAAGATTATATGCCACCAGGTCGGAAAAACGGTATGAATCTTATTACCATGATAATATGGTGAGATTAGCTTGAAAGTCTTCTCTGTTTGTGCCATGCTACCGTATGCAGCAGTGCTGGAATACTGCAATATGTTAACTACAGCGGCAGTGTTTGTCTCCACAGCACACAGAGTATCCAGGACATGGGGAACAACGGCCCATGAGCCAGTGATAACATCTGCAGCAGATTACCTGCTCAAAAAGAACAGTTTTGTGTCCCAAGGTCCTCTTTTCAGATTAAAACCAATTTTGGAATTCATATGAAAATTAAGATCCTGCTGCTTTTGTTCCAGGGTTTTTTTATTTTATTTTTTATATCAAAAACAGATTGTGGTGCACTTCCCTCTGCACACAAGCTTTATGGAGATATTGACTCCACTTTCCAGCGGGACTCGGCAACTGACCACGCTGCCCAGTGGACCACTACACAGTTTAATGATCGTGGTAACGCAAACCCACCAGCTCTAAACCCTACAGAGAATCTAAGGGAGTTTTTAATCTGAAGATGAGAAACAGGAGAGCTGAATCTGGCTGCTGATTCAGCTACAAGCTCCTTGTGTTCCTGCCACCCGTCTCTGACGCAGCAATTTACTTTACGTGCGGCTCAGAAAGTTCAGGTATTTTATTTTCTGAAATGGGTTTTACTTCACAATTCTCTCAAGGTGGTGGTAATTCCTGTCGCTTGAACACATTTTTGTCCTTCCACTAAACTTTCCAATGATGACTTTGCCCTTAGCTTTGTGTGGAGAGGATGCTTCTTCATCAATGTCCATTTCTGGCTTACAGACTTTGTGGAGGCAGATAACGACTGTAACTACAGGTATGCAGCCTTTTAAATATGTGTGTACCATAGTATTAACATTGGTCTTATTAGACAATAAATAATTCATACATATGAATGAGTTATGCCTGCGACGGACTGGCGACCTGTCCAGGTGACCCCGTCTCT
This sequence comes from Girardinus metallicus, assembly GCA_903067095.1. Lineage (NCBI taxonomy): Eukaryota > Metazoa > Chordata > Actinopteri > Cyprinodontiformes > Poeciliidae > Girardinus > Girardinus metallicus. The sequence goes on from CAEGAE010074042.1 coordinate 13,484, forward strand.
TGCCCGGGACGTTAGCTGGAGATCGGCACCAGCAGGATGGATGGATGGATGGATGGATGAGATATGATCATTTTGAACCGACTTACTTCCGAAAATATACATTTAAATTTATTGAGATGCGCATTTAGTTATTTCTTCACGTTTTTAACGACATTTTACCCAAGAATAGTAATTAAACTATTAAAACTTTTGTTTTTATGATGGTGGGAATAAATAACAGGCAGCCTTTCAAATCAAAACCCACTTTACGTGCTAAACCACCAACCTTGGAGCGATCAGCCGCCGTGGAGCCGAGCGACGCCAGAGTCATGATGCCGGGCCAGTAGGCGCTGAAGCCCCCGGAGAGCCCGAAAACCACCGCGGCTGCAAACATCAGCTTGAGCGGAAGACCGAAAATGACCACCAGGAGCAGGGCGAGCCTGGACAGCAGGTACCCGCACAGGGGCACCACGATGGGCGCCTTCCTCCAACCGCGGTCGCCGAGACTGGCCAGGACCAGCGCGGGTATGATGGACGTGACCTTGATGATGAGGTTATAGGTCATGTAGAAGTTGGTGATGGCCGTCTGCTGGCTCTCCTCGCTGGAGTGACCGGGGTCGGTGATGTTGGCGGTCTTATCCCTCACCACCATCTGCAGAGCGGTGTCGAAGAGAGTGCTGCCCAGCTGCTCCAGCACGACGACCGGCTCAGTCTGCCGAAACACCGCGAAGGCTGCTTGGCACAAACTCGACGTCGCCATGACTTTGCGTGTTGGGCTCTTCAGAGGGACCAACTGGGGACTGGTTGCTGCTGTTGCTGCTCTTTTGTGAAAACCACAAGAATGCGTCGCAGAAGTGAACTGCCTCTGACTGGGAGGGACTCTGCCGGCCCATTTCCTCTTCTGTTCGGTGCGATCTCGGTGTGTCACCCGACGTTTCCTAAAAAGTAGGAACCTAACTGATTAGTCATCAGTTAAGGTGTTGATGATCAGTGCCAAAAAAAAAAAAAATAAAATAAAAAATAACAACAAATAAACAACCTTTTAGGAATTTTCCCAGCATTTTCTCAACCTTGTATTCATGTATTGTTTCCTGAAGGACCTGTGTGAAAGATGCGACTGACAGCAAAAGTAAACCTGGAAAGATTATTTCTCACGGATCACTAAATGTTCATTGCTACTTTCACTGATTGACCCAATGCAAAAATATAATTACAAACTTTCACTGTGTTGGTTGATATTTTCACCTTTTGACAAATAGGCAACATTTGGGAGCCTTAGGGAGAAAGAAGGAGGTTGAAAAACTGGCTTTATTGATTCTTCATTCAGATTTCTGTTATCTACTGTCCAAAACCAACTAACAGTATTTTTTAAAACCAGCTTTAACTGGTTCTAGTTGAATTTAGAGCCCTTATGAGAATACATTAACAAAAAACCCACTTATCTAACTACTTCTGTTATGAAAATATGAAAGTTTCTAAACTATAAAAGTTAGTGGCACATGACTTTTAAGACATGTGCCACTGCTTTTATTAACTGACATTAACACAGTATTTTTGATCTTGTTGAAGTTCTGTTTGTTAGGATATAAACGATTCTGAAAGTGTGTTCACATTGTCACTGCTCTAACCACAGGTTGCATTCAAAACTGGGTGCAAACCACTGGTAAAAGGCTTTTTGTGTCGACAGACTGAACTGTTATGTTCAACAACGGCACCGTTTACTCTCAGTTTCATTTCAGTTTTTAAATGAGAGGCAGTTTAATAAACTTTCATTGTGTTAAAACATGTAAATGAACCACTCTGACACGCATGTCCAGGTTTTACTTTTAATGAGAAAATATGTGTAGTAGGAGTATACTGTGAGCCTTACATGTGCTATAAAATAACCAAGCAGATTATGAGCATACAAGCGGTTAACATAGGAACAGAGGTTATGTCGTATATTTAGCAAAATATTACTGGTTTAATCACACACACACACACACACAGCGTGGGTCACACACTGACGCCTCTTGAGCTTCTAAAAGGAGGAAATTGAGCTACCAGCATGTAAAAGGACAAATAAAACCATCTCTGCACCTTGAGTTCAAACATAAAAAGCATCATCATAATAATAATATATAAATCACACAGTGCAACAACTCCTCTGTGTGTGCATGGGACGGATTGTGAGAATAATCAATGAAATCTGGGAGTTGGTTGAAGATGATCGGAAAACGTTCTTGCATGTCTGCAGATCTTCGTCTTCATTTACCTACATGTGAAGTATTAAAGCTTAAAATGCTGTGCTGAAACGTTATTTTGTAATTACATACTACATATTCCTATAAAGGAAGTAAAGCAAAGAATTTGCTTGTAACTAGTTGCAGCAGCTGATATCACGAGGACTGGAGAACAGGTTTTACCTGTTGGGTTTTTTTTCCCCTCCTACTTGTCCTCCAGATTCTTTTCAACACCGCACTACAATTTATCTAACATCTCAGTTTGTGGAAAAGGGACACGATTCCTTCAAAAAAGTAGAAGTGAAACATTAATAACATTAACTGAAGATAAAATGAACCGTTCAGGTTGTCAGTAGCAACCTGAACGGTTGCAGCTTCTTTACCTCACCCACTACAAGAGTTAATACAATCAGATGGTAGTGTGTGTGTGTGTGTGTGTGTGTGCGTGTGTGTGTGTGTGTGTCGTTTCAGCTCATGTTCTCTAAAGCTCTCTTCAGAGAAGGTGAGGTGTGTTTAAGTGTAGTTTGGGGACACAGAGGTTTAGTCCCATGTTGAAAGACACTTTCGAAGGACAAACTGTGACCTTTGGTTTAAAGAGGTCATTTTATCCTCATGCCTGCAAAATGGCAGAAAAAAGAACCTCAAAGGTTACCTATGAAATAGAAAATTTACATTTTTAAAAAATGTAAAACTTAAAAGATTATCTGGGTCTAATAATTAAACACTACTGAAAAACTACAGTCAATCACTGCAAAAACACAAAATCTTATCAACTAAATTTGGTCTTTACACTAGAACCTAGCTTTGCTTACTACATTTGAAGTAAGAAAACTAGCAACTTTTCAACATGATCTAGGATTTTAAATTACATAAATAAATCCTTAATATTGATTTAAAAAGTACTAGTTCCACTGATTTTTACACTTAAAACAATATATTTTTATCATGTATTAAGTGTAAAAATCTGACACTGGAACTTGTATTTTCTAATCTATATTAAGAAACTGCAGACTTAAAACAAGCTAAAAAGTTACTTGTAGGTTAGTTTTGTCATATTTCAAGTGTGCTAAGATATCCGCACTAGAAACCAGACAAAAAATATTTGCTACAATGTTGTGTTTTTGCAGTGAAGGTAGGCAATAAGTGCCTGGAGTTTTCTCCAGCTTTATGGACCGTAGAGTAACAGAGCACCTCCCTCCCCCACTAGTTGCTGCACATTTCCAGTCAGCTGGCTAAAAGCAGCTGTGCATTTTTAGCCACAGCTCATTCTACTTACAAATGATAAAAACCGTGCGGAAAAACAAGACAAGCAGGGCGCAGGCTGGGCAGAAATGTTGTCGCTTAACATCCGTTCCTGCCGCTGCTCTGTGCTTGTTTCAGTTCGGGGGAAAAGAGTGCAAATCCATGCACACAATCAAAACTTCTTAAATAGATTTAAAAGCTTTTTTTTCTTTTTTTCTTTATTCCTCGAAATAAAATTTTGTTTTGATATAACGACTTTTTTTTTTATACAAAACCTTTTCAGTATTCCAAGTCAAATTTTATCCTCAGCCACATGTTCACACATCAGAAACACTTCGCTGTAATACATGAAACAACTGCTTACATCTGAAAGCACAGGTCAACGAAGCCAGCAAAACTGAAAGAACTGATCTTCAGAACATAAAACAAACGCTTAAGTCTACCTTAAATCTTAAAAATCCGTGAAATTTAGAGATTACAGACAAACTTTCAGTCTGATGTGCTTCCATCTTCTCTCTAGGTCCTATTGAAGGTGAAGTAATACAGATAGAAGAGAATCAAATACATCATACGCAGCAACTACTGACAGTCTAAGGCAGAGATAGTTTTTGCTAATTTTCTTTTCGCAGATTTACTTACCAGCATTTAACAATCCAGGGATGCTGTCGATCCGGCACTTTAAATTTAATAAAGATGCTTAAACAAGTGTAGAAGTTCCCACCAACATTTGACATAATGTGAGCACATCCTAAAACACATTTGAGAGTCAGTGGTGCCCTTTGGTTGAGCTCCTCAAAGACACTGTGGTCCTTCTGCAGCGTTGTAAAAGGTTCAAAAATGTCGGAAATGTCAAAAATGTGTTCATGCTTTCTCTTGGCTTCGTCTTTCTTTCCACAACACACACGCACGCACGCACACACACACCTGGTTCTCTTCCTGTTGAGACTTCAGGGTTTTCTTAAACAACCACAAGTCCATTCAGCAACTCTCTGGAAACAATCTTTACATCTTAGCTCTTAGTTCAATCACTAAACTGCAAATAGATAGAAAAAAAAAAAAAAAGACCGAAGTCACTCAGCGTCTACCAGCTTGTGGAGACGATACGCCTTAAATGTCGAAACCTCATCATCAAATCTCCGTAAAAACTCTTCTAACTTGCCAACTATCAGATATCAGCCTCACTGTTACACCTTCAGTTCTCAGGTCCCCGAACTGATGCGTCTCGTCTGGCATCATGTGATCATTAGGATACAGTTAGCATAATAAATACTGGTTAATTTTCCATTCTTTTCCCAAATCATCATCATCCCACTCTGTCTCCTTCTTCACAGTCCCTGAAAAGAGTTGTTCACTCTTCCTCCTCTTCTTCTTCTTCCTCCTCCTCTTCCTCCTCGCCTTCCTCATTGGCATAGATACCAGCTTCCCACTTCAGCGCCATGTTGCTCTTCCTCCTGGTCATCCTTGTTGCCTCCAGAACCTGAAGTAGATACAATGTCCAATCAGAGTCGCACTTGGTCTGAGCAAAGTAGTGAACACAGGCTTTTCCCCCAGCAAGGAGCAGCAAAGTCTTAAAATCTCGCCACTGGGATCAAATTCTGACATGCAAGTTAAGCTAAACTCTGTGCAACGGCCTTTTCTGCATCAATAATCTCCCAAAAAGGAACTTTAAATCACCTCCATTCAAATACATTTCAGGAAGCTACTTGAAATGTATTTAACAGTAGTAAGTTTCTTGGACAGAATGTTTGCTTAATTTTAACAGCTGAAGTCAATCATGTGTTCCTGTTTAAACTGTGGCCATTAGCTGATGACATGCGAAGCTGTCATTTCCAAGTAAACAATGAAATAAAAGTCAATAAAAGTTGGTGTGCTTTCTCTCTGTTTTGATATCACTTGTCGATAACTCAGGAATGCAGTTACTGTCGACCTTACAAGGAGATAGCTATCAAAATACTATTCTTCCGCAACATTAACACAGAATCGTGCTTTTGATGTCATAAAATTTAACAGCTAGCTTTTCAGTTGCTCTCCAAAGAGTGTACCCACTAAACTGAAAGCTGCCTGGGGACATCTGAGGGAAGCAGCTCACTCTATACACAGAGAGGAAAAGGAAGCGGCTGAAGCCTCCTGCACTCAATAGTCCAAGGTGAAAAATACCTAAATTCTGAATAAAAATATTTTTTTGATGCACAAAATAAGGCACATGGTGAAAACTACAGTTTTGAGAGATGTGCACACAATATTAGAGAGATATTTTTAAAACCTTGCTGCTCAAATTATAGCACGATGTCCTTACAGCATAGTCTATTTAGGGACTGAATAATTATTAAAATGCCATCGTGGGGAAACTAGTTGGACACTTGAGACTGTGTCAGGTAACGTAAAGTGCTTTGATGCATCCTTGTTATAAATAAATAAAATTAAAATGGAGATTGTACAATTGGCTTACAAAAGGCAAAATGTAGATGAAGACACATGCAGAACCAACACAACAAAACCGAACAATGCAGAAAGACAACAAGCAGACCTGGGATCAGATTTACACCCATTCTTGCTTCAAGAATTAAAACAAGATTTACAAGTGTAAAATACATTGCTTTCTTAGTTGGAGGGACACGCCTGCAGTTGTAAGTATCAAGACATTCAGCGGTTGTTTAACTGTGCATAACCAAATACCTCTATAGTTCAAAGACGAACAGGAGTGTGTGAATTTTTCTGACCAGGTCTGTTTGTAAGGGCGGTTAAGGGAGCGGCGAGATTACGGGGCGTATTGAATACCTCGGCGGTTACTTCATTAGCCCGCAACAAATGTGCATACTGAGCGACCAGCAGGAGAGAAGCAACAGGACAGAAAAGTCAACACATGATGTCACCATGAAGAAAAGAATCACAAGTCATCATGTAGTCAAGGCGACTTCAGTTTAAGGAATGCAAAGAGGTTTTGCAGTTTGCAAACTGTTAAAACTGTTACATTTGTGTGTCTTTCGTGGCGTATCTGCATCATGTTGGGTCACAAAATGAAAGGAATCCCCTTTATTCTGCCTCATGAGAGTTCTCAAGCTGAATAATATGTGGGAACAGAAAGCCCCAATTTCAGTGACTTACTTTCACTTTGATTTTCACGCTTCAGACGGGGAATTTCCCCTTTTGTGTTGACGAGTCTAAGCTCATGCCAGCTGCTGACTTTATTAATCACAACATGCTATGTCTGAGGTACTTCCTGTAAATATCTAGAGGTTTCACAGAAGAGCTGAAGGCTCATTTATCCAGGGAACAAACAAAGGAGGATGAGTGAAAGAGATTTACACCCTCCATTCTGTAATATTGTATTTGCTTATTTAAATCCTAAATGTTGAAATACTTACACTGTTGTCCTCCATCTTCTCTTTTCTCTTCACTTTGTGCGTTTCATAATCTTCCAGGAGCGTCTGCATCAAATTTTTGGGTCGTGATCCTCCCGAATCCTCGCTGCCGGCATCAGACAGAGCCCCTTCTGAGGGGGAGGGGGAGACTGGCGGTGCGGGACGGACTTTCTCAATTTTCCCTGAAAACCACAAATCAAAGTGACCTTACGTAAAGCAGGTTGTTTCAACGAGCTGCTTCCTTTTCAGAAAATTTGTTTACAGATCTAGTGTGTTGGAAAAATATCCATGTCCCTTAAATTTTTTAACACTGTGTTAGGTAACAACAACTCCACTGTAGTAATGGCTGTACTTAGTTGCCATGCTGAAACAGGCACCTCCTTTTTTCTTTGTGTTGATCATAAAATTATATGGAATACACCAAATGTTATGCTTTTAATGCGACAAGATGTCAAAAACTTAACGGAGTGTGAATATTCTTGCATGAATTGTGTAAAAGCATGACAGTATTAACTACGGTTGAAACAATTAATCAGATTAATTATGATTATTGGAATGACCATCAACTAAATTAGTAATCGATTAATCATTAGCTAAAGTGAACAAACCCCAAAACAAAAGTAATTTGCTGAAAGAACAACAGAGTTAGAGCAGTAATTAAGCTAAAACTGAACAAAAAATATATACATTTTGGAATTTAATATAAAAAAAAACACTTTGATCTCCAGAAGTCGCATAGTTTTAGATTTGGCAGGTTCAAATTCTGTAAAAAAACAAAACAAAACAAAAAACGTCCTATTAAACACCTTGCTTGTTTCATCAAAAAAATAATCAATAGATAATCCCAAAAGGAATGCTATGTTATTACATCTTAAGCAATAAAATTTTTATGTTCTTATTTACAAAAGGAGTTGATTATTATTCCGACACTGCACAAAAAATACACATAGTAAATAAGAAATCTGCAGAATGTGTCAATTTCTTTATCCGATTAACCGATTAATTGTCAAATTAATCGATAGAATAGTTGATTTCCAAAACATTCAGCCCTAGTATTAACTAACCTGGCGCTGTCCGTGCTGTCAGGGTGAGTCTAGCTGGCAGGCTGTTGCTCTTCATCTTGTCTGCGGGGGCAATGGTGCCGTGTCTCACTCCAGTCCTCACCGGTCCGTGACTGTTGCTGGGCGCGCCGCTGGGTCGGAAGACGACGGCAGGCTGCGTTTCCCGCTGCTTCTTCAGCTCGTCCTCTCTCTGCTGAGCGGCTCGGATCTCCTCCTCGATCATGGACAAAGTTTTCTGCTTTTTAGAGCGCAGGCGGAACGGGCCTTGAGCTGCCGCTTCCACCTCGGGGCCTCGAGACGCAGCCGCCGTGCTGCGGAGCTCAGCCGCCTCAGAGTATTTACTGAAGTAGCTGAACTCCGGCTTCTCCGGGCTCGGAGGAGATGGGGGGCGGTAGACGGGGGTCGGTCTGGGGACGTTAGCTGGAACAGGAGCGGGAGCGGGGGTCGGAGATGGATCTGAGGAGGCGAGCGCCCGCGTGTAGGACGACTGGATTTTGATCCGGGGGCCTCCGTTCCTGGGCCTCTGCAGTGGGGAAATGGGCTGGGAAGGCGGAGGAGAAGGAGTCTGGAGCTGGGAAAGTCGGGATGAGCTGGAGGACTCCGACGCCACTCTTTCACCAGACTGTGTGTCCGGCAGAGGGGACGGGATGGACGGCGCAGGACTGGAGGACGCAGGCGACTGGAAGCCGGGAGCTCCAGTAGAAGACACAGGTGAGGATGAGACTGGCACTGGGCTGTTTGTGGAGGCAGAGGATGGAGACACTGGGCCGCCGAGCTGGGAGGAGTTCAGCTCCCCTCCGCTCTGAGCGGCGAGGGCGCTCTGGATGGCGTTTTGGACCAGGACCCCGGCGTGGAACTCCAACTCATCTTCGTTTGGGCCGGCGCTCTGTCCGTTGATCGGAGTTGTGGGCTGAGGGGTGGGCGGTGATACTGGGGTGAGTGGTAATGGAGTAGGGGGTAGAGATGTCCCGCTGTCTGAAACATTATCCAAACTGAAGAGAGTTGTGTCCTGAGAGCGGACGGACAGCTCATCCAGCCCAGAGTCAAACTCTTCTGGGTGGAACGATTGGCTGAGATCTTTTCCTTCGTCCTGCTCTGGCAGGATCGTCATCACGGCTCGGGCGCAGGTAAATTCTTCTGCCAGCCCCTCGTCAGACCACGTCACGTGACTCTCTCCGGTTTCTGCAACAAAATCGCTGATGCCTGGGCTGCTCCTGGTTCCAGATTTACAGAAAGGTTTGGCAGAGTACAATTGAGGAGTTATGTTCTTCTTGGCAGAGTCTCCCTGAAGAAACTGCTTCCTGGCAGATGAGAAATCAATCTGCTCTTCCAGAATGTCCTCCTTCCTGGTTACATCAGGATCAAAGGTCACCATCGTTGGGGGACCAGACATGTGGGGCTGCAAGAACACATTGGAAACATGGCAGCGAAAGTGAGATGAAAACTAAAGTCATCACAAGCCATCAGCTTTTTCATATTACAACACATTACAACTGAAAACTATGGAGAGAAATTTGTTCCAATATTATTGCAAGCAAAGTAATTTAAAAATTAAAATTTGGAAAAGAAAGGATTTCAAAAATAAATCTTTGAAAATTTGCAATGTGTGTACAACAGTTGAACCTACATTAATGCAGTTTCCTATTTGTCAAATTTTATTTTTTTTATTTTATTTCGGAGAAAATAGTTGAACCTACATGAGTGGAGTTAACTATTTTTCTCAGATTAAATTTTTAAAAAAATTTTTCTGCCTGTTGTGAGTGCGTGTTACCTGAGCGTATGGATAGGGATAATTTTGTTTCCGCTGTTTCCTCTCCTGATATTTCCTTAGAGATTGCAGCTGGTCTCCGTCCAGCTGCTCTTCCAAAGGCACCTTAAGTGATTAAACAGCCCAACAACTGATAAATCAACCTGTCAGGGGGTCAGAGGTCACATTAAACCAAAGTCTGAGGGCTGCAGTCTACCTCCTGAGGAGGATTCCACCAGCGCTGTGCAATACCAGGGTTCTTCTTGACTGCCTGGTCTTTGATCAGCTCCTGGCGCTCGCGTTCCAGTTCCTGAACCTGGACAAGAAGAGCAGTTTTTGAAAAAAAGTGTGTGAATATAAACATATTAGGTCGTAATGATTTTAATTCATGATTGGAAAAGCAAAAAGTGTTCTACTCAAGGAAAAATGTATCAGAGAAAAACCCAAACAACACACTGGTGGTAGTGGATCTACTACACACGACACACATTACCTCCTCTGATGGCCGCCTCCTCGTCACCCTGACCTGCTGCTCCTCTCCGGGTGTGAAGAGTTTTGCTGGTCGTCTCTCCTCCTGAAACGCTCGCAACTCAAACTTGACCGCGCCGTGCCCCGATTCATCTCCCTGGATGTGACCGTTGGTTCTTACGGCAGACTCCCCGTGGGGGAACGTGCTCGACCTTTGCTCCTCCACAGTGATTGATTGGCGATTGTCAGACACACACACAGAAGATGTTCCATTGACACTGATTGGTTTTTTATGCTCTGACAGTGAGGGGTTTCCATTAGTGGGAGTCTCTGAAGCTGCGTCCAGCACCTGGTCCAGGTAGCAGATCTCCTGTGAACACATAAAGTGAAGAAAATAATATTTTATAGGCAGCAATGGGTAAGTAGGCATTTTGATGCAGAATATAGCTTATCTTAGATTGTAGAAATATGTATCTTTTAATCATATTAATTCAAATAATTGGGACACAAAAAATGCATTAAAATTGAAAAAATAAATTGCACAAAACTAAGACATAAAATAAAAATGAAGAAATGTTCTAGGCATGTTTTCTTAAATCAATCAACATTTTAACAAAAAGAAAAGTAAAAATTCTAAACAGTTGACTCTGGAATTTCAAAATAATTACTTTTTACACCAGCAATCATGGATGATTGTTTTTTTTACAAAATAAATGGAATAAAAGCAGCATACTTGCACCACCTCGTTGTCTGGCGTCTCTGCTTTCACAACTACACTCTGGCCTTGGTTGCTGGGGCTTCTGAGGCAGCCATGTTGGATCTGCTGGCTCTCCAGCTCCATGTTTGCAGGCCTGTCAGTGATAACGCTGACTGATTCCTGGAAACTGACACTCTTTACGGCTCGCTCTCTTGGTGAAGCGTCAGAGGCATCCTCGGCTGCCCGCCACGGGTTCTGTGTTGGCAAACAACATGTGCTTCAGTTTAGTCACAACAATTCAGGCTCAAAAACAACAGTCAAATCCACTTAGCAAGAAGATTAACTTCTGACTTTTCCCTGGCCCCGCTAAGAAAATACACACACACACACACACACACACATTTCCTGTGTGTCAATCTGCATTGCAGCAGGAAAGTGTTTAATCCCCTGCTATCCTACAGTGCATTGACTGGCACTGACCACTAGAGGGCACCAATCACACGTTGCTATGTCAACTGTCTCAATCAAAAAGGCATTTCTAAACTGGTATAAAATAACTTGGGAAAATGATGTGTGACATTTTTCTAAGTCTAACAAAAATCTTAGTAAACTTGGTGAGAGACAATAATGATGTTTATTCCTAGAAGTGACTCATGTTTTCAGTGCCCCTTGGTATTATTGTGCTACAACAAACATTGATGTATTTTACTGGAATTTTATATAAATCCAGAAAAGAAAAGTTAAAATCAAAGAAAAAGATGACGTACTTTTTAATTTTTCTTTCACAAATAATCTGAAACACATTTCAAGGTGGACATTTGTATTCAGAAATAGCTTTGCACATCTACAACCTGACATTTTGGACCATTTTTCTTTGCAAAATACCTGAAGATTATTGAGATTGAATGGACATGATCTGTTAATAGCAAATAAGTCCCGCCACAAAATACTAATTCAACTTAGGGTGCATTCTAACCCGCCCTGTTTTGTCTGCTTTAGTCAAACTCTAGTTTTGACTAAAAGTGATTCATTTGGGGAATTTGTGAATGTGTAATCAAACTCTGATGTCAACCAAAAAGAGCTAACTGTGATTCACCAAAACCATAGGTATTGATTCCCTTAAAGTGAACTCCCTTAAAGTGAACTGCGTTCAAATGTACATATGAATGCAAGTGGATCGGAGACAGCTGTAACAGCAGGACGTGAACTATAGCACAGGGCATTCTGGGTCAACATAGAAAAAACAAACAAGAGTCTAGACCTAGAAGAAGAAATGGCTTGTGGTCTTTTGCCAAAAACTAAAGAGAAATCCTATAACAACTAAAATCAGAAGCCACTACAATTTTGTTTACATTTTGCGAAGAAGGAAGTTACGCTCAAGTCTTCCTCTGAGGTTTTCATCACGTGTCCTTCAGTGGATTTTGGTGCAGTGCACTTTCAGGTGATGTGAAAGTGAACCACACCAAACTGAAAACGTAACAAATGTTGCCATTTTGGTCTCCAATCAAATCGACTCTATCAGACTATCAGGTGTGAAAATGTCCTTAGTTCTTAACTTTGATTCTAAACCTCCCATTGCGTTTCAAGTGTTTTCTGGCCTCTGTCCATGTTGAACAGAAGCATCCCCACATCATAATGCTGACACCACCATGCTTCACCATGATGATGGTGTCTCCATGTTGATGTGGTGCGTAAGGTTTCCATCACATGTTTGCAATAGACCATCTTCTTGGCTTTCTTTTCACAACTGCAAAAAAATAAGATGTGCGGCTCATTTTAAAATCACTGTATTATGTGTAGCTAATGTTTCACTTTCACTGAGATTTTCCAGGAAAATAATCCACCCAGGAATCAGAGCTCCTGGTTCAGTGACCCATCCATACCAAACATTCCTGGCCTGCTGTTCAACAGCAGCTACATTTACACACTCCTGTGTTTATGACCCGTCCCTTTGTTCTTCTAAGGGTCTCTGACAAATAATCTATTGCCCTCCGCTTTTTAAAGGTCTTTGCACCAACTGCTTCTTCCGTAAGCGTGTGTTTATCTCAAAGAGAAGCTGTTAACCTTTGTGTTTCCAACTTTTGATAGTGTGTGTGGAGATTAATGAGGGTCACTTGAGTAAATTGGCTCACCCTTCAGTTAAAGCACGCAGTGGCATAGGAAAGTGTTGTTTGCAGCTTTTTGAGCCTCTAACAGAACAAGTGACAGATCGGACCAGGACTCATCATCAACCAGAGGGGTAAATCTAGGTAATTTTCATTATGTAGCCCTTCTCTGCCAGCCTGAATCCCCTCAATCCTCTTTTTGCCTCTTTTCCTTCCTCTTGTGCTTCCTCTCGCCACAGAAACAGCAGCCAAAGGAGTCACATGGTGGATTATAGCAGCCTGGTTGCTGAAAAGGACTTCTTGTCTGTCTCCTAATCAGGCAAAGATTTTCTTCTACACTTCGGTGTGGTCTTCTCCACCCTCTCCTGAGAAAAAAATGAGGGTTTGAGGGTATTTTGCTCACTTATTTAGCTGAGTCCCATGAAAAATACTTATTTTATATGGTCCTTTTGAAATAAATACACCAGCACATTGTGTCTATTTTCCATTAGACTTACAAAGATGTCCAACAGGATGACTTGAATTTCATTCTGAAGTGAGCTTGGACACTCCACGGCATTTGAAAAATTAGTCTCTATAATTGTAATAACTGCAGATATCATGGAATCATCAGGTTATAGCACACCATCTATCTCTGAATGAAGTGTTAGATTGCTGAACAGTTTTTTTAAGCAATTTTAAGCATATGTAATGCATGCTACCTAAAGCTAGCAAAAACATCAACGAGTCCTATCAAAACAGAGTAATCACGCTAACATTAGCCTAGCAGTTCAGGAAATGTCACAACATAAAAACTTCCAATGGAGAAATTTATTGAAGACTGTAGCTGTGTGTGTTGAGTAAGATTTCTTTATGAACACTATTTTTTATAACATTACGGCAGACTTATCAAGCGAGTTAACCTCTTGTTGGAGAATTGTATGGCTCTTTTCAATGTTTTGAGTATTTTTAGAACCACAACACACTTGTTGAACAATTACTACATTGCTTTTAGTAAAGGGTCAAAATATTACACAAATACAGAAATAGCCAAACACTCAACTAAAATCACCAAGTAGGGGAACACAGCTTTAAAAGTCAATACCATAGCATAACGACTCGCTGTGATCAAGATAGCAAAGAGGAGAGTTGCAGTAATTCACAATGCAAACCCTGGATGTATTCAGACACAAAGAGGGAGCAAGGAGGATATTGGGTGAACCAAGGATTATATATACTTGATTACTGGAAGCAACACAGGTGAGTAAACGAGTAGACGGGAAGTAGCTGTACAGAAGGAGGAAACTGAGGCACTGGTGAGGTAAAAAGCAACACTAGTGACTAACAATACAGCAGTAAACTGAAACATATCTGTAACATCTCAACCAAAACAATCAAACTAAACTCAAAATCCAAAAGATCTCTTCAAGTTTTAATCAACTTTTACCAACATTTTAGAGAAGCAGCTGTCAGATCAAAGCTGAAAACTAGGAATACATGATTTTTTTTTTACTATTCCCAGTTTCTTTGTCTTCAAGTCTCTCAGTTTTGCCTCTAAACAAGTCAAATGATTTTTCACTGTTTCAATGTCAGCGATCATATGAGGACCAGATGTAGCCTCTAATTTAACACTCCCATCGAGCTCACTGTATGTGCGACACATGCATGTTTGTCCACGCAGGAATGTGTGTGTTTGTGCAAGTGTAGGAGTGTGTGTCCAGCAGACAGAACAGAGGGGGAGGATATCCTTTTACTGCCTCAGGAAAACAGAACTAAAGTACAGGAATGTCTCCTATGCAACACAATTCTGCTTCAAATGCAAGACTGAAAAAAGGGTGGATGTGACTGCGCAGCGGTGCATCCACATCAGTGTGTGTACTTATACATGAGGTGTGTGTTGTATGGTTTTTGCTACACACTGAGGTGAACACACATTCCAGGCATAGCTTGCTGTCCTCAAGGCGCAGACTTTAATTCTTGTGATGAAGGACAATGTTAACCCTTCTTGTCCAAGGAAAGTTAACAAGGAGCATTTCTGAGTGTGAGGATGGGTAAAATAGAAAGTAAGTGCAAGTAAAAGTAATACCGATCCTCTGTAGAGCTGTGATTAGGGAGGACTTTCATTGGTATTAAAAGGGGTGGAACTGGGTGAATTATGTGAAAACACGTACCAAGCACTGTTAGTCAATCGTGGATGTTTCTGGGTCTGCTGCGCTCTAAATCTACAAGTTGTCTCCATCCAGAACATCTGGAAATACTTACACTCTGGCCGTCATGCACAAAAAACCCCGGCAAACACACAGACACATAAACACAATGTCAAAACATACGCGCTAAGCTGCATGCTTAGAGAAGACATCCAAGTCCATCCTGACCGGAAATAAAAGTCACATAATATCTTAAAGTCTTGATCGTGGGTTTCTCTATAAAACTTTCACCTCAATAAAATACAGCCCTAACTTTAGATACCACAAACAGTCTTCCATATTAGCTTAAATCTGACGATTTGAATTTTAAAACTCTGACTTCAGAATAATCATTCCTGTGTCAAGCAAGTACAGTCGGTTCCTGGCTATGTTTCTTGGATAAATACGATCCTGTGGAGTAACTGGACCCGTCTGCAGGTTTGGCCTCCCGTTCTCAGATTCAAACAACCTGGACTGTGAACTCTGAGCAAACGCAACTGTCCTGTGCATATTCATGACATCAGCGAGTATAACCAAGAATCAAGTTTTTACATTACAATATTCAAGCTCAGTGACATTTTAGCGTCAAGATTAAAATACTGAAGATTGCATGTATTGCACGTTAGTCCTCTTCAATAAATATTGTCAAAAAAAAAAAAAAAAGATTCATTCTCACCTGTTGCTCTCAAAAACACCAACGGATTCATCTATTTCAGCAAAGTCAGCTTTGGATCCATGCTACAGCAGAACAACCATTTCTACCATTAGTGTGTCTTCTCGTAATCGTTATCCGTTTTCCTATTTGGTTCTGTCCACTTGGGTCCAGCCCTGATCCGTCCTGTTCCAGATTGCAGGAGTACTGGACTTTTCCGCAGCCAAGCCTTTTTCTCTCCTTCTTCCCCTCCTTTTCCTCCCCTCCCGTCTCTTTCCTCTCCTCCACAAAGCCTCTCCTTTCTGAGCGGCATTCCTGTCGGCTGCGTGGAGAGTCGTGATGTCATGGGCTAAATGTGTGCATACGCCCGTAAGCGTGCGCGTTTCTCCAGATGCCCACATGCACACAAAGCTACCTACTGTGCAAGGCCTTACACACACGCACACAGGCCTGAAAAAGCATCCACACTGTGCTTCCTCTTCACACACACCCAGATTCCCTTTGGCCCTCCAGCTTTTATCAGAACTGGGGAAAAAAGCAGAAAGAAGCAGGTGGGGCTGCTATGATGAAGAGATGATGACTGATTGGGGTGCTGGTATTTTCTTCTGTCATCATCTGTATGAAACGTGTGACTCAGTATCTTGTGAGGGTTAGACAAACTTAGTGGCTGCATTCACAATTTAATGAAAACAATTCTAACCATATTCTAATGTGAAGCCTCTAAGCTTCAAAGTATTTTACTATAAGACAAATTAGGGGCAAATAAATACTGATCTGAGAGTTTTGAGACTATATGAGCATAAAGTCCAAATCCTACTGTAAATTACTTCAGTAGTATGGGAAAATGTTAAAAACGAAAATGTCCACATTTTGTAACATTATAAAAACAAACCTAAAAATGTATTTAACTTGAGTTTTAGTGCATATTTGTAAAGCAGAAGGAAAATAAAATATAAAATTTTTTTTCTTATGAATAAATGCGTGACATATACAGGGGCATCCCCAGCATTTTTCAAGGGAGAGAGGGGCCTGGCCCCCCCAGAGAGTTATGTTCATGTCAGAGAAAGGCATACATAAATGTAAAAGCCAATAAATAATTATATAATAAATATATAATTTAGTTCCTATCTGATCAGAGGGACTGGCCAGATGTAAATCCAATGTCTATGTTGGTCTGTAACATAAAAACGCAATAAAATATATTAAAGCTTGTGGCTGCTACATCAAATAGTGGTGTAGTGGTTTAAAGGTACTTTAAATCTTGTCAACTTTCCGCCAGAAAGAATGTCAAAATCCTAAGGCTGTGCCTGCGGGTGTTTTGTGTGCTCAGATACACGTTGGGACATAGGATCTGTGAAACCAGAGCTGACCTGAGACATGGTTCACTTTCTCTGTTCACAAACACCACAGCAAGACGTAAAGGAGCTGGAAACACTTTCCTGAAATTTACAAGAGCTATTACAGGCTGCTGCAAACAAGCAACACAGGTCAGGATGTATGGCAATACCTAGTAAGAAGGTGAAGATGTGGTTCTGGGCTGATATACTACATTTATTCTAGTAAACAGTTTGAGGAAACTGAACCAGACCAACAACTATTCAGTTTTTTGCTGTTTATTGTTCTTTCAAGCCACTTTGTTTAAACTAACCTCAAAACGGAACCATTTTGAAATGAAACGTACTTCAAAGCGTGAGGTATTTTTTTTAGTGGACTTGTCTTTCATCAGCCCAGACCACAAAAGAGTTGCAATTAGACTTTCAGTTTAATGGGTATACTAATTTTGATCCCAAACTGATGGAAATCAGAAGAGTGTGTGGAGAGCAGCAGGGTGGTCCATAAGTCAGGGGGCTATTCTAATGTGAGTGAAACAGAGGCCAAAACAACAGCACTTATGGGCCCCGTTTACAATTATACATGTCATCAGAATAAAACAATGTGCCTAATCCACTGGAGCAACTCTCAGCCCCATAAAAGAAACATAATGAAAGTAAACATGAGCAAAACAAGTACTATATTGAAATGACAATGCACAAGCTGTGGTCTCAAGCTAAAGGAAACACAATGAAACCTAATCAGTCACACAAGACTGGGGCACTAACCCAATTATGGCCCGTGTGCACCGGGAAACTCACATCCAGGCTGATTTTCCTGCAACGTGGTCATCACCGCAAGTCAGTGCTGGTGATCTATAAAGAGATTAGCTAATTACAGGGAATCCAGGCGACGAACAAACTGGAAGCTAATAGCAGAAAAACAGAAAATGGAGAAGGTCAGGAGGAGGATAGTTTAGTTACGTGCTTTCTTGTATGTGTGTAATTACTCGCATCTGGGTCAGCTTTATGAAACCCATAAACTGTATCGCCCAGAGCAATCTTAAGCACAGGAAGTGGGCTGTGATTGATCAGAAAGGCAAATAATGAAACGATAAACTGTAAGAGCATATTGTAGTATTTAGGAAACAATAGTTTACACTTTATTGAAGTCCAGGCAGCCTTCTGTGCTACTGATAAAGTATACATTTATATTGTGTTGAGGATTGCTAGTCAATATAATGCAACAACCCTAATTTTTGACCAAATGTAAACTTTAGTAAATAAACATTAATTGGGCCGGCGGGTGTTTGGGCCCTAGATGGTGGCAGGACATTTTCCTTCAGGATTTTGTTGTCAAGAGCCAAAGCAACACCACCACCATGTTTTTAACCACCACTTTTGTCCTGTCAGCCAGCTGAATATTTTCCCAAAAGTCTTGGGGATAACAGAATGTTTTTTATGGGTCAACAATGGTAGTAACCTTGGACACCATGAATACCATTTGTGTCCACTCTCTTTCTTAAGGTCTAATCATAAACACCAACCTTAACTGAGGCAAGAGTTGAAATCTGTGCTTTTTATGTTAGACTCCATTCTATATCACAAATTAATCTTTGTGGTAAGAACACTTCAAAATATGCACATCATAAAAAACAGTTTGGACTACAATGAATGTTAGCTAATTAAGTACCAGGCATTATGGCTCTGTAAGCAGGATATATATCTGGAGACACTTGTTTAATACAGCATAAAATGTTCAGATGGTAAAGAGGTTGTACATAATAAGTCATGTACAACCAGAGTTTGATGAATAGTTAAGGGGC
The DNA here is from genome assembly GCA_903067095.1 of Girardinus metallicus. Lineage (NCBI taxonomy): Eukaryota > Metazoa > Chordata > Actinopteri > Cyprinodontiformes > Poeciliidae > Girardinus > Girardinus metallicus. Next base: position 32,320 of record CAEGAE010074042.1, read on the forward strand.
GTTTTCAGAGCAGGAAGGAGTGTTTTATATTTATGTTTGAACTTCAGAACATAATTTATCTATAATTTACTGGAAGTGACAGTGTTTATCTCAAGAGTAAGTCCTTCCAGGCTATAACATCTTCCCAAAAGCAATTCCTTCCACTTATGGAAAAGCCTTGTTCAACATCCTGATATTATAGTGAAAATTTATTTAAGAAACAGACTAACTGCATGATAAGATCAATTATGCAAGTAAAAGGTGAGGAGTACATATTTTTTAAACTAAAAGTGAGACTAAAAGATGTAACATACTGGATAAAAGCTTATCATAACTCGCAGGTCATTTCAACAGGAAATCAGGACATTATGCACAGTCGTATCTGTGGAAACAGCAATCAACACAGGAAATAAAACACAAATCTGAGCCCATAGCACAATAAACAAACAGACGTTCACTTCAGGCAGCAGAAGTGATCAAAAATGGAACAACTTGGCTCTGATGACTGATTACTATTAGTGACTCTGAAACAACATCTGTTAGCCAAACAAAATGTCAGAAACAGCGAAAATCCAAGCTGTTTCTAAGCAGAACTAGTACATTATAAAAGCTGCTGAATGTGTATCTTCATGCGGTCACACAGCCCTCCAAACTGGCAGAGTATAATGTCAAATTCCAGCGCTAATGAATATTAATAAAGGCAGTTCTCACCTACCCGTCGCCACAGAGCATAAAACAAGAAGAAGACTGAAATCATATGAAGGTCCCTTCAGGTTTGAGTGCTGAAAAAGAATGTGCGACATGTCTGGACCCATAGCAAGCTATTTGTGTCCCTTTCCAAACGTCTCTCGCCACCACTCACACACATCTCCGACCCCCATGGACCCTTCCCAGAGCAGCAACAAAGGGCCCTGCAGGAGCTTTGGTGCCATTCTCCAGACAGAATACTAATGCTGCACTCCACAGCAGCGCCTCCCCACACACATGGCCATGCACGCCGACATGCTCACAGGACGAGAGCCCTTCAGAAGGAAGGTCTGTAGCCAGAGACCGCGGCGAGTTGTGTGCAAGGTCTTTAGACGCAAGACAGACAGACCGATTAACGCTCCCAACAGATGTACTGGACAAACTGGGACAAACATGATCTGAAGGTGACAGAGAAGTAGTGCTGTATTATTTTCTCCTTAGACTAAAGGTTATGACATTGCTTTGGTGTGTGATTATGTTTTTATAATAATAGCCCCCGCTTTGTAATAAAAACACTACTTATTTGGGCTGGCTGTCCACTGAGTGGTTCACTGTGCATCTGCGTGTCAGATAATGTATACTCACATAGTTCAGTAAACAGTGTTAGAGTACAGGCTGACCTGATCTATCTGAACTAATAACACACTCATTTGTTTCAGCTTCTATCATCCAGCTGTCTTAAACGTAAACATTGGCCAGTTATGTGTCACAAAGTATATCATAGATTTAATAAGTTGCAGCTAAGAAAATAATAATAACGTAACCCGCTATCATATAGTTATTACTGTTTAACGTCCTTTAATAAAATATCAGGGAAAATTTCATCCGGCTATACGGAGTAGTGCAACACCGGTCTTAACTGTTTCGGCTAATTAGTATCACACATGGTTCTTGTTTATAAGAAAGAAAACTGGCTGTTTGGAAAATCATGATGTAAAAACTAAAAGAGAGTTGGTCATTAAGCAATGTCATGTTAAGCAACAGAGTGCAGGGTAGTTAAAGATTTCAACTAAATACAACAAATATTAACTCCATATTTTGCTTTACTCTTCCAACTCTGTGTACATTTGATGTAAATCTTTTCCAACTACTGCTTTGGCTGAAATAGACTTTAAATTGATCTCTCTACTTCTGATTTGAGTAGAATTTAGTCTTTCAATTTTCTAAATAGTTAAAGTAAACTTCTTAAATCATTTTTATAAGAACATGAAACCTCCGATTCTGATTTTAAACTAACTCTTGTATAATAAGAAATAGCTAATAAAAACTAAATATCATAGATAGCTATTGTTATTTTAGCCTAAATAACGCAATAAGAGTTGCACTTCGATTTAAAATGACATATTTTTTGTGTTAATTACATGAAGCTGTGAAACTGTGGCATATTTACTCAAAGTTATTATATTACGAGAATCTCATGGCTAACTGGACAATGTGATTAGCCTACTAAAAAGGTAAAACATTTGAAAGGTTAGGTTTTGGACCAATGAGAACTACAGTATGGTATCTTGTAAAAAAAAAGAAAAAATCTAAATGGATTAACTGTGTTCAAGTTAAAATGCAGCAGATTTGACAAAAATAATCGTAAATGAAAAGCTAAATGTTTGTTGCCACAATTTAAAGAGTTGCACAAATAGAGACATAATAAAGACATCAAGTATTTAAAAAAAATATTCTACACACATGAACCAAAACAAACCCAAACTGTAAAGGTTGTTTATGACAAACTATGTTCACCTGAGCCAATTCCATAGTAATAATAAGAATATGTATTACTACAAATACACTCCGGACAATCAGAAACACTTCAGTGTGACCAGTGTGCTCCCTAAAGAGGCAATAGTTTTGGCATCTCATGATGGAAAGAAGTAAGCAATAAACTTAAAGAAACAAATGTTGCTGTCCATCAGTCTGGGAGGCTTGAATCACTTTTCCAAGACATTTAAAGTCCATCATATTACAGGGACACAGATTATACACCAGAAAAGAACGTTACCACTGCAGTGGCCAAGCTTCCCGAGAGTGAACGCCCCGGCTAATTCAACACAGGGTCAGTGCGTGTAACACGGGGAATGTGCAAAAACCCAAACACTCCACCTATTTGCAATAGATCAAACATATGACTCATTTGAGGTTTTAAGGATGAGGCACCTCTTTCACAACAAAATGGAAGCATGACTCAGGTTTGCAGAAACGGTGTCTAAAAGAACCTCAAAACTTTTTGCACAATATCCTACTTTTTACGATTGTTATAAACCCAATACTATGAGCAATGACATGAATAAATGTTGATCCATGCTGCTTAGAAGATTTTCTTTTGTAGATAAACTTGTAACTGTTCCAATGAGAAACTTGTCTCTAAGTTGAAGGTTTTTTTTCCTCAGCTGAACCTTCTGGCAGCCACTCAGTCAGTAGTCTGTCACTGAGGTTATCATTTCCCACATTAAGAAGGAAACTGAGATCAGGTCTAAGAACTTCCTTGAAATCCAGAATAATATTTAAGTGAATGCGCCTTCCCGACATTTTCTCAGTTACTCAACATTTCAATTCATTATTCAACTGTTCAATTCACCCTGCAGTCCACTGAGCAGATTGCTTTGTTTCATATCAAATTATCACATCACAAACACACAACGGCACACCGACAATGCATTGCCATGATTTGTTCTCCTTCATTCATTGCTGAACTATTTTAAATTCTTAGCCGTAAAAGGGAGGAAGAGGCAATAGAGCTGCCAAGAAGGCATTTTTTCTTTAAACTCATGATTGAATGAAAAACTGAAGGTTGGGAAGTTTGAACAAACACAATGGAAGAAACTGGTAGTGAAGAATGGTTGAATTGTGATTTGGGGCTTTTATGTGGCTATATGTAAGGATGAGAAGAAAAGGCCACAAAAATATAGCTCTAATCCTCTCCCAGTATGAATCAAAATACTGCGGTATTTTCTCCTCAGGACACAGAGTGCGTAGACCACACAGAGAGGCTAAATGCTAACAGACCATTTGGCAGCTTTCTATTTTTTCAATGAACATGACGTATCTTTGGGAGAGGCAAACACATGTGGATTTTAAGTAAAGCATCGGTAAATTTTGTTAGTTTTTAGATTTAGGCCTACTTTAAAGCTTGCATAAGCACTGTCATACAAAACATCAAGCTCAGATCAAAATAAAGACTGAAATTATTAAAGACAAGAGCTGTAAAATAAACAAATGTTTCAAAAAGACCAATGTTTTCAAGGTGTTTGTGTCTACAATGAAAAGTCCTGCATCTCCATGCTGTTGCAAGGTGATTATTCCAAACCACGGCACAAAGCATGTTAACATATGTGTGTTGTCAGGACAGAGTGAATCTTCTCACTGTGAATGTTCTCACTAGCTTATAGCATTAACCTGCCCTGCAGTGTGTGGCCCTGAGAGGAGCACCGAGCTCATCAGCCGACTATTTCTGGAAACTAGCTCATTAGCCTCAAGTATTTAGACAAAGAAAAGAGGCTTCACACTGGACTAAAACAGCCCACGATAAACAAGTCTGGGCTTGAGATTAGCACTGTTGGCCAATTATTTGAATGACACCATCTTGTTGCATTATCTTAATTATTTTTATTTTTTTCTAACAAAGGAGAGATTAATTTTTCTATAAAAACTCACAACAAAATATTTACATTGTTTAATTGGTATATATATGATTGGATACACAATTAGTTTCTCTGTACTTAAATGTTGTATATAGAGAATAATTATAACCTCTCAAGTGTTTAGTGGCTAATATTAGCTAACTAACACTCGTCTATTTCAGGCTTTGTTCCCTTGTGATGTCAACAACCTAAGAGAAAATAACATTCATGCTGAAACGGTCTTGTGTAGGTTGGGATCTTGCAATAAGCTACAAAAAGTCTACTGTTCTGTCTTTGCCCTCCAGGTTTATTAAAAAGTCACAACATCTGCAGCTAAGACCATTTGCTACAGCTTCATGGCTCCTCCATGACTTCTTCAAAAAGCTCTGCACATTATAAAATACCAGTCTGGACGGGTTCTGACTAGGAGTCCATATAAGGCAACTTGAGGAAGAATGAGGCAGACAGACTATTATTAAACTGGTAATGGGAGAAAAGAGTAACAGGATGCACCAATGGGGAAACTTGGGACGATATCGATAGTAGCAACAGTTGACATGCAAAAACATCCTTGAGGTTTTATTACTCAATAGGGCTTTGAGGTTACAACACAGTTTCATACAGAAAAATAGGCTCCTCTTTCTCATGAGCAAGCGCTAAGATAGGAGGGTTTTGCATTAGTTCACCTTGAAAATGATATTCCAAATTAAAAACAAGCAACCAACCATGAAATGTTTATCTGTATCTCGCCTGGCGTAACACTGTTTTAGCACTAGGCGGCACTTGTTAAGAATCCAATGACATTTGTTGTTTACTCGTTTTCCGGTGAAAATTATGCCCGATATGAAAGACACATAAGAGACATACTGCTTGCCAGAAAAATTCCATTAAATTGACAATGAGCTTACCATACACTCAACACACCCACTTTACTGCTGACTTGTCACTGAAAACTCAAACTCTGTTTGTACTACTAATTAAAATGACTCCAAATTCCTGTCATCACTAACAGCCATTCTTACATTACATTGTGTGGAGTTCTTTAGACTATAGATCAATTCTCTGCTTTTTTTCCTGTCATGGCGCAGTACCTTCCAAATAAAAGTGGTAATAGCTTATGAAAGACGTGTTTTTCATCTAACTACATTTTCAAAGAGTGACGTCTAATACTGATAACTTGTGATGATTGGTAATCATCACAGGCGTCAAGTGATTTTTTCACAGATACAAGAAAGTGGTTTGTGTTAAACTTCCTTCTAAATAATTTTTCACCACACAAGGAATTTTTCGCAAGAAGGTTTCTGACCCTATAAACATTCTTCTGTTGTTTGGGTCTAAAAATGAAACTGGATGACAACTGGAAATGGAGGAAGCAACTTTGATCCTGGAAGTCAAGACTTTCCTGGATTCCCAGAGCAAAAGTTAAAACTCTTTTTACTTTTATTTCAATGTAGCTGAGAGTGGCAGAAGTGTAGCTTTTTTTTTTTCAAATGTTGAACCAGTTTCCTGCGTTTTTTGCACTTCATTCTTATCATCTGTGTGTCTGAGTGTGTTTGTGTAAACAGTGTTTGTGCTAGCAGGTATTTTGTGCTCTGCTTTGTGTTCAATGAATGGTTTGTGCTGCGTAGTACAACAATAATAATCGGTGGATGTTGTGGACAATAGTGGGCAATGGAGGTTGTGTAACTGAAGCCATTATATGGCCGAGTCGCATTGTTGTGTTTCCTGAATCTTTCAAATTCTCTTCCTGTCTGGGACACAAATATAATCGCGGCGGACATAACGCATTTTTAATATGGATGCTCAAAAACGTATATTATTTAGCTTAGGAAAGAAGCATTAAAGCAGAGACTTTTAAAAATGTTTAAATTGTGACAAAATCTGAATGTTGGGAGAAAAAAAAAAAAAAATCTGCTTTTTGGTGCTTAGAGCTGCATTTTACCCTTTACAAGCTTTGATTATCCGATCGCACAAGGCGGAAAGTGTGTCACCTGAACAGTCTATGGGGAGTGTCACAATCAAAGAGAAAATCAATTGGACAAAATATGCAGGATGTGTGAAACTGAAAGCAAATATTTTGAAACAAGAGACATGACCCAAAAATGTAAGTAAAAAAATTACCCAAAACCTATAAAACTAGCAAAAATAACCCCTAACTCAGAAAAGTCGTTGAAAAGTTCATTCCTATTATTACGGTGAAGGATGTCCAACCATCCAGAGTTGCTGAGAATCAGGATTTTTCTCCTACAAAGCGGACTTTGGATAGAAAATTCTACGTTGAATATATTTCCCTGAAAAGCTAAAGTACACCCACAGCAACCAGAGAAAATCAAAGTGATGTGATCGCAACAGCTCTAGCAAACTATTCCCACGGTGTCCTATGTCACCATAACTGTGCAGCTGCTAGCCTGTTGTGTTAGGAGTCATGCATGTCTAGCAGGAAAACTGAAAATTGCTAAGAAGGATTCAGTTTTTGCTACAGGTGAAGTGAAATATCAGTATGGAGGAATGTTGGGCGGGGTCGGAGGTCAATGTTTGGTCATTAATTGCTTTATAATCACATCTTAAGACTTTTAATTGTAATCAAACCTATTTGCAAAGTGCCTAAAGATTCCCACCCCTATAATGTATTAACAAGGTATCTGCAGGTCACAGGTCAAATTTAAGACTTTAAATACCTTTTTAATGCTAGTAAATAACTAAAGCAACATAGATATTTGGTCACACTTTGCTTGTACAAATAAGCTGGACAAATTTGAAATTTTATCTACTAAACACACAAGTTGTGTTTTTAAAAACTACAACTCTTAAATATATTTGTTAACTGCAGAAAAGAGCGACATCTTGGGGCATCAAGCCTTCATGACAACTATTAGATGCTATTTACATGTCAACCAGTTCTTATCCCAAAAGTAAATGTTTGGAATTTGCTAAATGTTACTTGGACTGCAACTGGAATGCTTTGATCAGACGAGACTTTGGCTAGGTCAAATTTTCAGAGAAAAACCAGGTGGGTCGAGTGTCACACTATGGCTAGATTTATGAAAAGGTTCCCCGTGTGCACTGTTACGTATGGTGGAGTACCTGTGATGCTGTGGGGCACTAAAGTCCATGTTAATGTTGTTTTGAATGCATCATAAACTTATGATTCTCATGGTCACAGTTGGGAGGCAAAATGTTTGGGAACCACTGATAAAGAGAAAATGTGCATTGTCCCTTGAAGCTCCAGTCTTGTAAAGTGTTGTTCTACAGGCAAAAAATGGCTTTTATGTGTTTTAAAAGGGCTCTGCAAGTAGACTCCACTGTGTCGCCTTGTCATATATTCCCAGAGGGTTAACAAAAATAGCCACAAAGTGTCATTCACAGCCTAGAGACCTACATAAAGCTGCACAAGCATAAGAAAACGTTGTTTAAACACTGGGAACATTATTTTTATTGTTCAGTCTGAGAGCTGGCCAGAGGGACGTTCACATGACTTCTTCACGATGAACACCCAAGATACACGTTTGACGTTCTTTTCAAGATATCCACTCACTATCAGCTGATGCATGTAACTCATGAACAGTAAATATGCCATGACACAAGCTAGTGTATAATTAGTCTCCTATCTTCCTCTTCTATCTTCTCTTATCTGTTTTTTCTTTCTCCACAATGCCCTGTTTCTATTTCTACCTCGGCAAACTTCACCAGCATCAAAAAGCTGTTATATAATCTGTGATTATGTGTTTCAGTGTGCGGGGTTGGCTTTCTGGGAAGAGGGCGAGGTCTGAAGGAAGAAGACATCAGTGATAACTCTATTGTTCCTGCCGGTGTTCTCACAAACTCTGCTTTGCCAAAATGGGCGGAGGTGGAAAATGTGCTTCCCTCAGACACGCACTGCACAAAAAAATGATCTGGATGCTACTCTAATAGACACCAACCGTCCCAGTGGGAAACGAAGCATGCCGAAGGTCCCTCTGGACAGACACTAGAGTCGGCTGAGATCTTTTCTGTCACAGAACAAAGCAGAGGTATTGGCAGACACGCTGCCTGAATTGGCAGCTTGCCGATTGGCTTCATTATGTCCACAATCAGCAGCCGATTTCAAATGATGACCACACGAAACAGCAAAGGCATATTGAGAGCTATTTTAAATGGAGTTAGGAGCAACAGAAATATTTGTCCATCACAAACATAACCTTTGTGGCTCGCAAATTTTGAAGATTATAGAACAAATCTGACAAGACGCCATTGGTTAATTGGTGCGTTTCACTGCATCTACATTGCTTTCGCAAAAGTATTGACCTTTAGTGTATTTTAGGATTTTATGTCAACCAAAACAGAAAAAAAAAAAAAAAAACATTTATGTTTTCCACAATCTTTTACAAAAAGCTCTAAAAATGATGTCATCCATTTATATTCAATCCCCTCAGTGGTATCAATTGGAAAACAGAAAGAGCATGGCATAACCACAAACCTATGCAGACCTGGTCGTCCACTTGAAAAGCCAAGATGGGTAATAAGAGTACCAACCAAAGCTGTACTAAGGTTCATGGCTATTCCAAAGTAGAAATCCACAACTCAGGTATTCATAGGACAACTTTAAGTGCACTCAAAGTCCTATTTACAATGCCACAAGCTATGTAGGAGACACAACCAACATGTGGAAGAAGATACTGTGGTCAAAGTTGTTGAAAGTTACAAAAGACTTCAGTCTAGGAGGGAGATTCAACGTCCAGAAGGAAAATGACTCTAAACGTACACCCAAAGGGTTTTAAAGTGTTAAAATGGCAAGCTGACTTAATTTGAGCAAAGAAGAACTGGCGATACACTTCCTGTGTCAAAATTCAGGGGCTGAATCTTTTTAAAGTTGCATTTAAGTAACAGCAATGCGACAAAAGGCTGTCGAAATACGAAGGCTCTTCCAAACCCAGCCCACAAATCTGTCATCCTTTCCCGGATTCAAATGATGGGCCTGGTCCTTCCCAACCCATCCTGTCCCAACATATATTAAGGACAAATGAGAGATCTGTGTTTTTGCAACAACAGCATATGAAGTGATAGATGGAGTGGGAGACGAGTACAGTTTTAAATGTAAGCATGTCAAAACCTGGTAGTACAAAAGTTAAAACCAGTGGCGTGGTTTGGCTTTTGTCATTTGCATAGAATTGTTTTTTTCTAGGTAATTTATCTAATCATCTCAATATATAAATAACTAGAAGTTATTAAATAAGTAATTAAAAAAAACTCAGTAAGATCCCAAGATACATTTTTACCAGTGGCAGTTCGTCATATAAAATACCATTAAAATACATGGAAGTTTGGGGCTGTAAATAAATCTGAAAAAGTTCAAGGGTGGATGAGAGTTTTGTAAGGTGTTGTGTTTCAAAAGTTTTTTTTTACTGACTGCTTTTCCCTGCTTCTTTTCAGCAGATGGCCGTATTTGCAAGGCTTTTGCAATGTACACTGCAGCATGAAAAACAAACATAAGCTGTCAAAAATAAGAAAGCCTCGCAGACTGTGAGAATATTCACCAAGACAAACCACTGAAACGTCCATCATTCCTGTGTCAATAAACGGGTCTGCTGCCCTCTGGCAAAATGTCATTAACTCCACTGTAAAATCAATCAGTCAGTCAAGTAAAACTAATCAGCACGACGAAAGGCAATGAGACAACAAGGTCAAACTCTTCAAGCTGGAAGCTGAAACAGCAAGACTACAAGTTCTTACTTAAAACAGCCAGAGGATGGGTTTCTCTGGACATTTAAGAGTGCATACTTAAAATCATCAGACATGGATGGGAATTGATAACACTCACACCCATCATCAGCAAGATAACACCACCCTTCAGTGATCACTAGCAGTCTCAAAGTCTCTAGTGAAAGAACTGCAAGTTGCTTGGCAACAGCAAAAAAAAAAAAAAAAAGAAGAAAAAGAAGAAACTGAATATAAAAAGTTCAACATGAAAATAAAAAAATCAGTTGCAAGCACACAAAGTCAGACTTTGTGCTTTTTCCTGCGTACTAACCACATTTCCACATCTTTGGTATCATCTTCAACCACTTGTAGACGTAAATCAGGGTCAGTTTTTGATACTGGCAATATGGCTCAATAGTGAGCCCAGTGCATCTTTGTGTGCATCTTGATGAAATGACACAAAGAGCAAGGACAACTGATGTACAGAATCAAAAATAGTTTATTTAAGCAACTTGCAAACCAGCTTTCAAACAACATTACATTAACAGTTAAGAGACAAAGTTGGTTTTATGACCTGAGATATTTCAAAACAGCTCAAGATGTCTTTTCTGCATAAAAACAGTATCACACTTCTTTTAACCAATGTGCAATAAGAAGTGGGGAAGGAGCAGTACTGCATTACTCTATGCTCTTAGCGACTTGCTATATTTAGCTATTTTTCTGACAAGAAAAAAAAAATCAGAATCGGCAGGTCAGTTGTTTTTAAAGATCTCTGACCGGCCAGAATACTGCAATCGGTGCAGTCCTACTTTTCTATTGAAGTGCTGTAGCAGAAAAAAAAAAGCAGTTTTCAAACCATCCATCCATCATATACTCACTTGTTCTTGCACAGCCACACTTTGTGTGTGTGTGTGTGTGTGTGTGTGTGTGTGTGCGTATGTGTGTTGGAGGCATGACATAATTCATGCCTGAACTGCCACTGCCTTTTACCCTCATCTTTTCAAAATGGCTACATATGAGGCTTATGATATTTTTGACAGTGGACAGAGCTAAAACTGTCTGTACAGCAACCATAACCACAGAGATTTATAGTCTGACTGAGGAACAAAGAAGTCTGCCAAGTGAATGGTTAGCAATTCAATCCTGTCTTTTCCACGCCAAATGTCAACGTATCCTTTGGCAAGACAGATGCCCATGCTGGCCCAAATCTTAAAACTGCTGTGTTTCTACTTTAGAGCAAGAAAAAGCAATGGGTAGCCTGTAAGAGCCTGAACTGCTGTGTAAATGAATGTACGTGGCTAACAGTGTAAAAGTGTAGTTTAATCCACAATATTAGATCAAAACCAACAGTGTAGAAAAATAAAGCATAGTATTTTTGTGAGAAATAGTACAAGAAGCTTCCCCAACAATGCTGTTGCTATCTTTCCACCATGTTAGTCAGTCTGTGGGGGATGAAAAGCAGGTTAAGGTCATTCCAATATGTAGGTTAAAGTGATGCAGAGGAGGACAGAGAGACTGCAGCAAACAGTCTGGTCCACTGACCTCCTTTGGTCGTCTCTCTTTCTGCAGTATTATGTGTCCTCCACACTTTAAAGCCAATCAAACTGATTGTTTCTGCTATCCACACACACAATGACCCCCAACGGACACGCACAGGCCTACACCTTTCACTTAAGCTAATGTTACACTTTCGCTGTACGTCCGGGCACTTAAAATGTCTCAGAGGAATATTTCAAAGCTACTTCTGACTCATTTCAGTTTAGTTTTTATTTATTTATTTTACCTGTGTTATGAATGTTGATGATGAAACAACGCCGATTTCTTTTGCTTCCCTGCTACCGACTAATTAAGGGATAATAAGCCGGATTAGTTTTTTTTTTTTTCTTAAAGAAAGGACAAATGCTTAACTGACCGGCTTGCGACGGAGCTACTTCTTTTCCTCAGCACCGGACGACCGGCCAGACGAAGCAGCGGAACCGATCCTCCTCGTGCGGTCCCAGCAGCAGTTGTAACGGCAACGGCTGCTGCCTCCAACTGGGATGGCACTGAGCTCCTCTCTCATACGCCAGCTTTTTCCAACCGGCCGTTCTCTCCTCCCCCTTTTCCTCCTCTATTTTTTTTCCTCTCCAGGCTTTCTCTTCTTCTCCTCTTTTTTTTTTTTTCCTCCGAGGCACGCGTGATGAATAATGAAAGGCTCGCAAGGTCCCAGGAGTGTTTTCTGTCCCGTTTTTTTTTTTTTCTCAGCGCGCGAGCCGAACACAATGAGGCCGACCCGCGTGGATCAAGTTACCACCGTCCTGCCTTTCATTCATTCATTTATTCAGCCGCTAAGCAATCTGACTGCAGCCCTGCCAGCTTCCCCTTCACCCTGTCCAGCTTCACCCCCCTCTATTCTTCTTGCAAATGCGCTTAGGTTGCGTTTTCAAGAGAACCAAACCAAACAAATTATTCCTTATCTCTAGCTATGTCGCTTTCAAGTAGACTTCCTTAATTAGTTTCCTTTCAAGTTTTTCCTTAAGCTTTGGTCAACTTAGTTCATTTTTTTTTTAAACTTTATTTTACAATACAAATCAGCTAATAATTGTCTAATAGTAGGAAATGAGACATGGTATAATTTTTTTTACAAATGAAAATCTGAAAAGTGTGGCGTGCATTTGTGTCCAGCGACTACAACCTCCAGTTTCCTGAGGAATGTCTCTACCGGTTTACCAATTTATGAGAATTAAATGTTTGCTCTGTCTTTTTGGCAAAAAAAAAAAAAAAACAAAGAAAAACATTTCATGGTCAGTCTAAATGAATGGAGAGCATCTGCAAATGTCAATTTTCAAGTCTTGTCATCGTTTCTCAATTGGATTTGACTAACAAACTTTTTAGATTTGCATGTGCTAAAAACTAATAAACATCACCTTTCTCCCACTTCATGATTATGTGTTACTCTGTGATGGTCTGTCTTATCCCAACCAACAAAATTTTAATATAGAATATGCAAGTGGTGTTATGTCCAATTGCCCCAGCTCTTTTGTTTAGGAGAACAGTCAGATCTGCAGGCCAGCTTGTTTTGCTTCTGGTCTCTTTTACTACAAAGTGAAACTGGGGTGGAGTATGTAGTTTGTCTTTGTCTTTCTAAAACAGACAAAGCTTTACCTGATAAAAGATGCTGTTGGGATGGCTGCATATTTTTGTTCCAAAGGCTGCAGCTTTACCATGACCTTTCCATCAGTACGTCCTCTGTGTCCCAAGATGGAACTCTGCTTTTCAAAGAACACTGAATGCAGTTTATTTATTAATTTTTGACGTTTGATCTTTAAAATAGAGGAAGCCAACTAGATTTTTTTTTCTCTTTTGTCTTTCTAAGTGCGCAGTGTCTTTATCAACACAATTTTTCCAACACAAAAGAAGCGCACAGAGTTTATTCGCGCTACAAATAGAGTTCATCAGCAAGAGCTTACATGTTCAACTTACGCTATACTCTGAAGTATATAAAAAGGTAAAAAATATCTACTTTTCTGTTAGGAACCAACATGTTCTGTATTCAGTCAGCTATCAGCAGGAGAAGCAGAAAACTTGTCGTGTCACACATTTTTCTAGCTGCAAAGAACTTGCAGTTTTGTCATTGTCACAGCACTGTGGTTGTCTTTCATGTCCTTGCTAAACTTTTATCTGGAAAAAAAATTGCTTTGAAACCCAGACCCTGACAGACAGTCGTTTTTTTTTTTATCTTTAGAGTTGATGTGAACCCAAAGTTTGTGACAAAATTTTAAACATATAATGTAAAAAAAAATAATAAAAAATGTTGCAGGGCTCACGTAAACCATAAAAAAGTTGAATCTGAATTGGTAAACATTCATTACTCACCATGGCAGTTTGGTGGTCTATCCTTGGAAAAGGAGCTTCAAAGCCATTTGCTGTCATTATGGTGGCCTCTTGGCTGTAGCCTGCAGAGTGGAATTTGAATTATTGTTAGTATTTTCATAGCTTTTACTTGATATATATGGCCACATTTGAGAATTTTGATTTGTGTTGCAAGCAGTTCCTTCTGATTTAACCTGAACCACTAAGGCATAAATGTCCTCACACACAAAAATTTCAGATGTCTTTAGAACGTATCACTACACAGAAAATATGTCAGATATGTTAGCTTGTAAACCCTGAAGTAGTGAATAGAGTCCAGAATAGCAAAACAACAGGACAACAACCCTAAACAACCAGAAATATCTGCAATGAAAGGTTTAGATCAAAGCATTTATGTCTGAGTGGCCTATTTTAACATTAAAGAATCTTAAAATCTTAAAATCTCCTTGGAAATCTATGGCAAAACCTGATGACTCCTACTCACAGATTCTCCTCCATCCAACCTGACTGACATTTTTCTGTGCAGAAATGGGTAAGACTGTCAGTCTCCAGGTGTAAAAAGCTACTAGAGGACAGAAAGCGGTCATCCATGCATCACATTTTTAAAGTAAAACTCTTGTGATGCACGACAACAGTTTTCTTTAAAAGATTTTGATAGTCCAATAGCTTGAATGTAATCTTTTGTATTTGCATCTGATGTCATTTTAAAATATCTGTTTAAATACAACACAACCCTCAATTATGAGGTCTATGGCAAATTAGCTCTTTGGTTGACTATGTCAGTGTAACTCCTGACACACATGCAGGCATTCTGGCCAATAATTATCTACAGTCATTGTCTCTGCGAATGAAGATAAGTCAATTAACATTGATTTTCACAAAATACATTTACTGTACATGTACATGTACTGACAAAGACAGAAAGAAATCTGTCTCTGTGTGTGTTGTCTAAAATTGGCTTTAAAATACTAATAGTTACAGCATGACTAATCAGTTATCCAAGTGTACTATAAACTCTGTCCTGTTACCATTGGTGTTGGTGGCAAGGTCTACTGGTTTCATAATATGTCTGAGAGACATACTAAAGAAATTATGACAGGACATGTTCTTTTGGTGAAGCAGATTTGTCTAAAGTTTGTTGATGAACTGAACTGGAAATAGAACTGCCTGTTTGAGACATTATTTACAATGCTCCTCATAATTATCCTTAATTATTGAAAATGTCTAGAAAAACCTTCAAACAAATCTACATTATGGTGCAGTAAAATAAGCTCAACATCTTTTTTTAAAATACTTTGTGTGCAAAGACATTTAAAAATTTAAATTTTTTTTCTACAAAATTACTAGTGGCATAACGTCAAGTGTCACTGATGCAGTGTCATACTGCATTTCTCCTATTTAGTTAATTTTTCACAAATTTATGTCTATGTTTTCCTGATGTATATTGATTTCCATCCTACATTTCTGTTCCTACACTCTTCGTGCTGACTACCTAAAATACATTTTACTTTGTTCTTTAACAATACAAATGTATTTATTGAATTTGCATAGGTTTATAAAAAGAAAGTTAATGAATAGTCCATTAGAATATGAAAAACAATCTTGAAGGATTTGTTCACATCTATATTAAAATAATGACTGAAACACTAAATAGGAAAGTGCAACAAAAATAATTTTTTCTCATCATGCAGATAGAAATCTTTAAAAGATGAACACTTGTGTGATTTTATGCAGATTTTAATTGTGATGGATCATTCTTAGTAATATTCATCTTTTCATTCTGAGAATCTAACTTCTTTCGCCACTTGCCTTACTAGTTTAATAGTTTCTGCTGGATGGATGTAAGCTAATTTTGTATAGCCTGTATATTATGTGTTCCCACAGGATAGGTGCAGTGATATTAAAGGGATTTTTCATGAGTACTGAGAGTTATACTGAAAGAGAACATCTATTTTTATTCTGCATCCTGTGTCCTGTCACTTATACTTATACTTGTAACACAAACCTTTCGCCCTGCTAAAGTTAAACCTGCCAACATTGAGAAATTATAGTGCGGTCAGGGTATTTCTACTTCATTTACATACTCTTTGGTGTATGCCTTTAGAGACTGCATGTAGTCTCTAAAGGTATAAATGTCACATTTATTTGGGGCTTTCATCATTAACAATCATCTGGAATAATTCTGACTGGATATTTGATCACTTTTCTTGGCAGAATTGAAAGAGTTAGTTTAAATTGGAGAAAGTCATTATAGAAACTTAATGTTAGCCTACTTTATTCACTTAAAACCCTGTTTCATATGATCCCAAAATGTGGAACAATTCTGTGTAGCTCTTAAAAATCTCATCCAACCTGTCACAAAACAAAAGAAAATGGATTATGAACCAAGGCTAAAGTGTGTTATTAAAATGGAAAATGTGAAAAACTCTCAGTGTCCACATTGAAACAAGTTAAACATCACGACTGATGCATAACATGCCCACTAAAGAAGAAACCACTTTTCCAATTCCTTCAAATTCAATTGCTGATTCACTGCCAGTGATAATGGCACATTGCAAAACAGTGAGTAGAGAAATGAAGACAGAGGACTGTATCTCCCAAATTCTTTAAATTCGCCTCAAATTTCAGCTAGATGATTGAAACTTGGATACAATAAGGTGTTCCAACAGGACAACAGCCACAACACACAGAAAAAGATCACCAAATTTACACAAACCCTACCAATTCTGCCAAAAAAAAAAAAAAAAAATCAAACATTCAGCCAGAACTATGATGGAAGCTTGCCTATGAAAAGTTTATGGTAAGGTGTAATTATCTCAGGAACAATTACTCTAATATTAGAGGTGGATGGATTGATCCAAAATATCACTAATGTTACCAAGTCGGTATTAGTACTGGATCAATGCTGTACTTTAGTTTCATATTTCCTCTTGAAATGTATTTCATTTTTGCAATTCCGTTTCTCAGCCCTACCTAAAAGAATGTTGTTTTGATTTGCTCCCAAATGATACATTTCTGCACTTTGTTTATTTAGGAAAAATGCACACAAATTTGTTTTGTTTTTCTATTCTGTCTATCATGTTGATATGTTATTAAGGTGTTTGGTAGACACTTACCAACTTTGCACAAATTCTATTCTAGGTTTTAACAGGAATAATTAAAAGGAAACCCCCCCCCCCCAAAAAAAAAACACCAAAGAGTCAGAATTTTGACTATTTAAGAATATTTAAGCCTGTCTGTTTGATTTTGACTGAGTGAATTTGAGTTATACTTAAAACAAGATCATATCAACAAGATTGAATGTTTTTGTGTAATTAAGATATTTTGTTCTCTCTAATGCCTATATATCAATGTGAAAAAACATGCTGTCCAAATGTTCTGAGCATAATGCCGAAAAATCATGTTATGTAAAATTTGAACCCTAACAAAATATGCGTGCTTTGTTAGTGGCAGTGGATATTATGATAGCTGGATGCAGTAAGGACAGCTTGTGATTTCTTGTCAGCAGCCAAAGAAAAAAGTGAATGTTAGAGACAGATGGAAAGAACAACAAGCAGGAGACAGCAGGGGGTTCACTGGAGAAACTCAGCTTTATTGACAGAAGATAGAGAGAGAGGTTACAGATGTCAGAGTAGAGAGAAAGTGGAATAGAGGACGTGACAGAGTGACAGGGAAGTACAGAGAGAGGTGTGAATGATAGAAAATGGCTTCTTAATTTTTGTTTCAACAGTCCAAGCAACCATGAGGGTAGAGAGACAGGAAAAGGGAGACTCCTACAGATTCACAGGAGTACTGCAGGCTTGGCAGTGGGGCTGGTAAACTGAGTTTCCAATGTGTTTGTCCTTACTTTACATCCAAACAAACAGAAACCCAATAGGGGAAGCTGCATTGGTCTTCCTACATTCCCAAACTGTGAAAATGTTTTCTAATGAAGGTTTTTTTTTTTGCCCACTACCTGGGAAAACAAGAAAATAAATTTTAAAAACTCTTTCCAGCATGCACACTTTTGGATACTTTTCTCAGCGATAAAACCAAAGTAGGATGAGGCATGTTTTATCCAACCCAGGTGAGCAAAGAAGGATTGTTATTCTCATTGTCCTTAGCCTTGAGAGCCATTCAGTTTGCTTGGTGTAAATAAAATATCTCATATCACAAGAATTTTGAAACAACAGTTGCAAACAAATGGGGGAAGAGTATGTGGTTAATGGTGAGATCACACACGGCAAAGCAGTGGGTTGAGTGAAAATATAAAGATCTTAATTGTGCGCTCAAACAGTGACTAAAAAGGCATTGCAGAATATTTCTAATACCATAATTTGAATTATTCTCTATACCTACAAACATGTAATAAATAAATGCATCATTAAATAAAATATAGATGATATTTACATTCTTTTTCAACATAGAATGCCAGATTCTAGCATACCTGATCAGTACCTAATTCAATAGCTTGTTGGATTTACTGACATTTGCTGTAGCCAGTCACATTAAAGCATATTTTTGTTTGGAGAGTAAAATGCAATTCCATAGTGGGAGCTCAGTGTGTGATTTGTGGACAGAATCACCTACAAAAACATATTCATGAGACCACTTAAGGCTGGAATTGTTGTTGTTTCCACCAGAGTTAGCAGCCAGGGGAAGTTAAGTTCTTTAGTAGAAGATCAGGGTCAGTAAACGAGTCAATAAATAACTGTGGAGAAGAATTAATATTGTGTTTAATGTGTCTAAAAATCAGAGTGCAGAGGCACATATCTGGTAAGGTCTTGAAATTCTTGCACTATTTTAAATATCCAGATTTAATCTGTCTATATATATATATATTTATAACACTTTTTAAAAGATTAAAAAAAACAAAAAAACACTGCTTTTGGGTTTTGAAATTATTATTTTATATGTGAAAACACACAAAATATTGTGTTTGTTTTCCCAAAAATATTTCTGAAATCTCATCTCTATCCTGAACCTGAATTCTTTTATTTCATCTCATCTTGTGAGATGGATGTTTCATCACATTGCTTATTCCTGAATAGTGGTCAGCTGCACAGGAATCTAATACCACTAATTGTCTCATTTAAAACTTGAACAAGCCTGACTGGTGAGTGAATCATGTCAAGATCAGAGTACATGCATTAAGCAAGTTAGGCAAGTTTCCTGATTTTTTTTATGGCAAACTGGAGTTACAAACTCCTTCACAAATCCTTGAGAATTTTTAGCATCCTTCTAGCCAAAGGCTGTGCTGACTGTAGAAAGAGCTGGCAGTGCTTTTAGTCTTTTTGTTTTTGTAAAACGTTCAGTATTTGTTTAGTTTTCCACATCAATTAAGTGATGCTACAAAAAAAGTACTCATTAAAAACATGTAACTTTTTTTCCAATAAAATAAATTACATGTAAAACTGTAATACCAATGTAACTTCTCTGTTGTAAATTATTTTATGTTAAACTGTTTATGCATTCCCACGCTGCAGAGTGTATTTGTTTTCAGCTGCCTGTGCTTTTAATTATTAGACACACTGGAAAAGTTGGCTGTTTTGATCCTACTGGCTGCCAAATGGTGATCCGGACCTTCCTATTGGCTTGTGAGTTAGGAAGAACAAGAATGAGAGGAAATGACCTCAGCAGTGGAGCTGCTGGAGTTAGTGGTGGAAGCAGCAGAGGGAGAAGAGAGAGAAAAGAAAAAGTTTCTTGCGGAAACACGCATCATTGGATTTTTGAGTTTCAAAACAAAACAACGTCTGGTTGCATAAGATAAGCAAAGAAATAAAAGTCTAATAGAAACACCTATTTATCTCTATATTTTGTTAGAACTATCATTGTTGTAGAATGAACAGGCACGTAAAGAAACCAAGGCAACAGATACCCACTCTCCTGTCTCTGGAGAGAGACTCTGTACAAGGAAAAGTGTGGGTTGGTTCAGTTCGTACATTTCTCTGTGTGATTGTTTTAATTGGAGTGTGTCGAACAGGAGGCTGAGGGTTAACAGAGGAGGATGTGGCCTAACAGAAAGAGTTAATGACAAACAAATGATGCTTGGTTTGAACGCTTAATAGGCTGTAACACCAGGGGAGATGATTTGGTTGGTTGATGTGCGACTGATTGTCTGTAAAGCCCTGTTTACAGAAAGCTGATGCTGTTTGGCAAATAGCCTATTGTTTTTCTTCACCTTTTCCGTAATCATAGTTTTTTGGCACAGTTATTCTCATCCCTTAAGCTTTTCCACTTTTTGCCATCTCAAAATCATAAACTTCACTATTTTATTGGGATTTCACCTCATAGACCAAAGAAATTGGTGCTCAATTGTAGGACAGAAGGTAAATGATATGGTTTTCGACTTCTTTAATAAAAAGAAATCTTAAATGTGTGGCATGCGTATGTGTCCACCTCCCCTCACTGCTATTATAGCTGCAAGACTTTTGATGAGTAAATCACTATCGTCTTTGCTCATCTAGAGACTGAAATCAATGCCCATTCTGTTTTTTCAGGATGGAGAGTTTTTATGAACATGAACTTTTAGTCTTGCCACAGTTTCTCAATTGGATAGAAGTCTAACCTTTGACTTGTGCTGGTAGAGACGCCCCTGGAGGAAGTGACCTCGTAGACGACTTTCCTGCCATGATCGTAGGCATGAACAATACTAACATTAATATATTTTGGAAGGTGAACCCAAGTCTTTTGTTGCCGGTAGCAAGTTTTCTTTCTGGGATTTCTCTTTCTTAAGCATCACCAAGCTTGACATCGACTTTGACTAGCTTCCCTCTTGGAGAAAAGCATCCCCACGCCATGACACTGCCACCAGTGTATTTCACAATGGAGATGGTGTTCTGTTCAGTGTTTTGAAAACCGTTGGTTATTTTTCTTTCATTTCACCGTTATATGCTACTTCTTGTTGGTCTAGCAAATAAAATCCCAATAAAACACATACAACATTCATAACAGCTCAAGGGGTATGAATATTCTTATCAACAGCTTATTTCCTGCATCTTTTTTGATGATTTGAATTCACAAAATACCGCATTGCCTGATAAGACAGCAGATGGAAGTGTTACAGAGGTAAGGAGCGAGCAAAAATGATCAGGTGGCTGAGTAGAAAGTCAAAAGTGAGACAAGAAATGGAGTGTGTTTGTGCATGTTGTGCCAGTCATTCAGAGTCCAGAGGAGGAAGCCAGAGCTTCTGTTAGTAATCATCCAAACACAGCGCAGAGGAAGGTGATAATAAAAGGTTGGAAGAGGGAGAAGACTCAGTCACATGAGGACGCAGCATTGGCACCGTTTCCTCTTGTCCGTACCTGTGGCGGGGGTGAGGCCAGGCGGTGGGGCTATGTTTGCTTCTGGGTTTGCAGGGGGTGAAGACGCGCTGTCTGGTTCGCGCCCGTCAGACGACAGTTCCGTGCTGATGGCCTCGGACGTGGCCGGCCGTCCCGACACCAGGTCAGCGGCAGTGCCGTCGATGATGGAGATATCAGTGACCGTCTTCTCCCTCAGGGATTTCTCGTCATCTTCGTCAATGAGCACGACCTCGGCCTTCACTGCACCGTCAAAGCCGAGCAGCCTCCTGCTCTCACTTGTGTCCTCAACGTCCTGGTAGCCAAGGAACACCATGGTGACGGGGTGCTCCGTGCTGGCTTGGGGCATGGGGCTGAGCTCATTGCTCTGATTGGCTGATGAACCTGGTTGAGTTGTAATGGGAGCAGAGGAAGGGGGCATCATGCCCAGCCGGGTTTCTCTTTGGAGGGTGACCTGAGCAGGTGGACTGGAAGGAATGGATGGTGGGGCACAGGAGGGCGGTGACAGATCGTCAACATCAGCAGGAGAAACGTAAGCTTGACGTGGAACTGGGGTCACCGTCACCTGACCCCTCCCGCTGTCTCCCCCTCTTCCTGCATGTGAAGGCCTGGCAGCTCGTTGGACTAACTCATCAACCTGTGCAGAACTCCAGCCGTTCTCCACCGTGCTGGTAGAGACGCCCCCAGAGGAAGTGACCTCGTAGACGACTTTCCTTCCATCATCGTAGACCTTGACGCCCCGTGAAGCCGCCTCCAATGGGCTGACGCGATTGGCCGACAGGATGCGCTGCTCGCCGGTCTTCGGGTCATGCTGAACGTTGATCTCCATGGCGAACATTGCTGTTAGAACAGGAGGGGTGGGGTGGGATGGAGGGGAGAGTGGGTTTGAAGAAGGAATTAAGCGTTGGGTTGAGGGAAGTGAAAAGAGGGGTGGGAACAAAAAGGTGAGGGGATGAAGTGGGAAGATCCAAAAACAGTTTCTTAAAAAAGTGATCATTAAAATCACATCTGTTAAGCTGTTAGTAAATTATAAATTTATCCAGAATATTAGGGAATCTAATTAGTATGGAAAACCAAAATACTTTACTGTCAACATGTTGATACTAAGTCACCCCTTATAGTTTTGTATTCAACTTTCCTTTTTAAATTAATCAGTGTCTGAAAATGTTAATTAATGACTTCTGACTTTCTATTTTTCTCAGTGTATCATATGGTATGACATGGAGGCTCACTCCAAAAGCCACTCTTCAAAATTGGAAAGACAAAAGAACAGTTTTCAAGTGAGGTGATCAAGAAAAATCAACTGGACCGAACTTTGTCAAGTCAAGAAAGAGCAAGAGTTAAAGAAGATAAAACAACGATAATGAAGAATTGGGTCAAAGACCGGCATCTTGGGGTCACCAAATCTTCATACCAACCAGAAGATGCTGTGTGTGTGACAGCTGATTGTTTGGGTGGTGCAAATAAAATTTACTTTTCTATCCGACCATCACAGGTCCCACTTATTGGAAAAAGAGGGTTGTACAAATGTATTAACATCGCAGGACACTGACATTCTAAAAAAAAAAAACGATTGTTTTGCTCTAATATTTCATACTCTATTGAATAAATGTACATTTTTTCAGTGTGAGTTCATGCTACTGCAATAACTTTGCAGATCATTATAGAAGTGCCAATAAGCATGAAGGTCGCTGTACAAACTCAGCTCCCACTGCGAGTGCCGCAACTGCACTGCTGTTGAGCTTTTGTTTTTTATGGCTCACTGCACAGTCAGCAGCCCCTTATAGTATATAATGAATTGAGCATGCAAGACAGAGAAGCCATACTTTCATAAACTATGTCATTGTTTCTCGGATGCAGTATGCATTTCTATATTAAAAGTAGTTCAGATCTGCTTTTTCCCGGTGATACTAGTAAATACACAAGTTTGCTAATAAAAAAGTAATTGAAAGCATTATTCATCTTTGATATTCAATAGCTTTCATGGATATTTAGTAAAATAACTTATCCTGGGTAACTTTCTGAGAACTTCAGAGTTGAAAATTGGCTCAAATGTGCGCATATATAACTCGTCTATTCTTCTAGTGAGGTCATACTAGTCATAATCTCTCTTGGCTCAGACCCAAAACCTTTCTATCCTCTCTTCCCTCCCTCCCTCTTTTTCTCCTCTCTTGTTCTTACCGGGTCTTGATGTGGTGTGCTCTCCAGAGGCAGGTCGGCCGCTCCGGAGATAAGCGGACAAGTCTAGGTGGTTGGGATCGAGATCCGAGTAGTCCGAGACGGGGGCGGACATTCTGCCGGCAGCATCTAGTGAGCGGGAGCGCAGGAGGAGAAATGGCACATGGTCAGTGAGATGAGAGAGAATCACACTCAACTCTAACTCTGGGCTGCTGGAGATCCGTAAACATGAGCACGCTGGGGACACGCACACATTCACCCACACACACACCTCAGTGATGTAAAGCCACACCCGTGCAAAAATAATACACACACACACGTACAGAGTCCAGCCTCTCTACAGGAAAACTAACCCCTCCCCATGCGTGACCCTGACCACCCCATCCACATAAACACCGTCCCACTCTCCCTCTCGGTTTCTGTGTTAGTGCCAACACTGGTACCCCTGAGGTACAGTGCTTATGCAGCAGAAGTGTGTGCAAGTCCATGATTGTGTATTTGTCTTTCCATATACGTGTCTATACGTGTGTGTGTCTGCAGGAACAATGCATCGGGGGGCTTACCAGGCTTGTTGGTGAACAGTGGGGAGATAAAGGCATCGGCTAGAAGGTGCAGAGTCATGGCCTTGTGTGTATGTGTGAGCTTCAATAGTCTCGCTGAGCTTCATTGTGTGTGTGTGAGTTAGTTTTGGTTCGGTGCATGTATATATTTATGTCTATGTGGATGTGTGTGCGTACGTGTGGCTGGCTGGCTATGTGTTTGGGGGATTCAGGAGCGAGCTCTGGCTTCCATCTCTCCTGCCTCAGCGAGACTATTATTCACACACCCGCCATGCAGATGCACACAAACACAGTTCAGGGTCAGATTATTGCACTTTCAATGTAGGTGTGCGTGCGTGGGTGTGTGTGTGTGTAAATTTGCTCCGTTTTCTCATTACCGCAGCCTTAAATTGTGCAGTTTCATTAATGCAGTGCAATGTCCAAAATACACAAGCAAACACGGCCTTTATAATAAACCACCAAAGTCAGCAAAAGCAGAAGATAAAAAAAAAAAAGCTGCAGCTGGTTTAATCATCATGAGTTCATCCAATTAACTCTTGGACTCTAATAAGACTGGGACTTTTAAGTCTAAATATGGTTTTCAAAGCTTTATAGATGGTTTTTATGACTCTTGTGATTGCAAACTTCTATTCTAACCATTGTTTTAGCCGCTTGGTGAGCAGCAGGTGTAACACATACAACATCCACACCACCAAAAGGACTGTCATGGCCAGTCTTGTCTTGGTCAACACACGCGAGTGTACAAAGGCCTCATATTATGGCTAAAGTCCTGGTGATCTGATTGCGTCCTTACTGTTCCTCAGAAAACCTCTCCAACAACTTGTAAAGATTATCCACAGTTATTTTTAATGCCAGGATGCAATTTTAGTTCAGCGTAAAAGCAAAAAAGGCATAATGTGTCTATTACCAGAGACCTGGCCTCATTATGTGAGCATTTTCACATGTGTATTTTTCATTTGTCTTACCTTTTTCCTGGGTCATCAGACTCTGCAAAGAGATGAGACAAAATCTATTTAAGCTATTGCAGCAGAGCAGATCAACAGAATATTAATCTAGTCTATTTTGATCTCTAACTGATCTCTAGCAGTTTATTAATATGACTGCTATCTTAGTGCAATTCATATTCTTTGTCCTTTCAGGTTAATGAGGTTGCTTCATTGTTTTGATGAACATTAGTATTTCAAATTAACCAACAGAGCACAACAGATTAAATATAAAAAACAAGGAGCGTTTAGGTTGAATCCTTTCTCCGAGAAACCACATTGTCAGCAAAAATACCAAAAAACAGATTTAAAATAAACTAAAACTATAATTTGTGGGCAGCTGACATTTATTTTAATGCCAGATCGTCAAAATTACACTAGTCAGGTAATTTCAGTATTTTCGGATCTTTCAATTAAATGTCACAAGTTACTACATTTTTAAGGCTGTACGGATATATATATATATTTTTTTTACCTTTTGCAGATCTTCTATGGAGCGCTCTGTCTCTTTCAGACGCTCACGAAGAACTTGCTCTTTGGCAGAAATTTGAGACTCTTCGCTCTCAAGTGCACCGATCTCAGTCTCCAACCTGCAAGCAGACAGAATCCCACAAAAGGTTGATGTCTGTACAGGTGAAAACTAGATAATAGTGTCATGTACATCAGAAAATATCTCTTAACTGTAATGTAACTGGGCTGCACAGTGGCGCAGTTGGTAGAACTGTTGCCTTGCAGCAAGAAGGTTCTGGGTTCGATTCCCGGCCCGGGTCTTTCTGCACGGAGTTTGCATGTTCTCCCTGTGCATGCGTGGGTTCTCTCCAGGTACTCCGGCTTCCTCCCACAGTCCAAAAACATGACTGTCAGGTTGATTGGCCTCTCCAAATTGTCCCTAGGTGTG
>CAEGAE010074057.1:0-17200 GCA_903067095.1 Girardinus metallicus
ACTCTTTTTTTTTTTTTTTCCCCTCTTTTTGATTTTTTTTTAACTCCGGGGGGGTCGGGGGGGGGTGGGGGGGGGCGTGCGGGGGGGGGGGGGGGGGGGGGGGGGGGGGGGGGGGGGAAACTACAATAACACCGGAGATTGTCTCTCTACTCCCCAGATCCTCGTCCAAAATCATCCTTGCTGCCCATACTAGACCAATACAGTGGCGTCATTCAAAGTGATTACACACTATGTTATAAAAAGCAACACGTCTGAATGGACTTCACCTCCTGAGCTCTGGTCGCCTGGGGAGAGCGGTTTTGTCCCGACGGGTTATGAAACGAATTTGTGACCGCATTGGGTAATTGAGGTCAAAGCCAAATAGAAGGACATAGGCATGTCCTCTAAATGACAGACGGCTGAAAAAGAAAAAGAGTTTGTTTGTACACTGCTTAGTTACAAAGGGGCATCAGGCACAGTCAGAGTTCAGTTGTAGTTTTCTCCCTCTTTCCTTCTCTTTCATCTCCGACAGTCTTTTCTTCTCCAGCCGTGCCTTCCTCCAGAACCTGCTCCCTTTCTGTTGCTTTCACAGGGCGCTGGAGTGTGTAATGCGGTCACATGACCTCTCGGCAGCGTGTCTGTGATCTTACTCAGTGGGCCACGCTCTAATGAGAGCATCCCATCATTTGTTGTCTATAAATACAGCCACCACCCCACCACCACCTCACCCCCGTCCTTTCTCATTTGTCTATTAACCCACTAGGGCTTCGCTTTTTCAGATGCTAAGAGTGATTCTTCCTGCTTTTGTGTTTGTGCACAAATACATACAGAAAAATACAGTTAAACTATAAATCTGTAGGTGGTATGTACTTTTGATCATTTTGGTTTTGATTGGATTCAGCTATAATATATATATTTTTTTTCCATTTCATTTAACAACAGTTTAAGAGCACTTAGCAAACATACCTAAACCCTTTGGGCCTTTCTACATTTTGTCATGCTACTATCTATATAGTATTAGATTAATTTTGACTGAATTATATCGTTATCAATTAATGAGTTAATCTAAAATTGACTGCTTTTATTGAATGACTAACGGTTACTTGATAAACTGACATTTTTGTGAAAGCCTGAGTTTTCTCTTGTTCTAAGTGGACTGACTGTCTTTCCATAACATAAAGGTCAACATTTTTGATATGCTGAATTAAAAAAAAAGAAAAAAAAAAGCATTTTTTTTGTCAGCTGTGTTAAATGCTAACTGGATAAACAGACTGTTATTAAAGTTAGACATCCCTCAACATCAACTGTGCTCATTGGCATCATGTCCTTTTGTATCATGTTACAATTCTTCGGTGTCATGCCCTCCGCTCTTTGGTCATCACATCTTCGCCGTCGTAGCTCATCGATAATTTTTGAATCAGAAGTTTACGCTTGGTTGAATGACAGCTATTTAACGTGAAACTTTAAGACCTTTTCAAGTATTTACACTTCACTTACAGAGCCGCATAAAATGCACCTTTAGTCCGTTTGGACCGTTTCTCTTTCCTGTTCCGGGATTCCCAGCCATGTCCAAGTGTCTCTGCTCGAGGATGACCATCGGCGCCCTCTTTAGGATGTTTGTCATTAATCGATTGGAACTAATTTTATCAATAAACCATTAATCTACAATTAATTGTACTCTGTTGATGAGAATGTTTGCGAGAGATTCCTCTGGCACCCCGAAAGGTTTGTCGCACGTCAGCCCAGATGTGACATACTGTAGCTTTGGCATACGCTCTTGTTAGAGAGCTTGGAGTCGTGCGACTGGCATCGGTGTCACTTGCAGCTAATCTCTGGATATTTGCAGGATGCTGCTGCTTTGATTCGTCGTCCTCACAGACATATCTGTGGATTAGGTCTAACAAGAGGATTGTTGTTTTTGCCGCCGCTGAGTTTACTGATGGCATTATTGTGTCCGGTAGTCGCTGAGAGCAGCTTTCATGGCCGACTGTGTGGAAGCGGAGACATGATTTTGTATGATTACAGTATAATGTGTTACAGTTATGAATAGCCCTCTATTGGATAGGAGGCACATTCTCCTGCTAACAATTACAGATTGACAGGAAAATGAGAGCAGGCTGAAAAACATGCACATACAGTATAATCCCTGTAATATTAAAATAACCTATGGTATTTACATTAATAGGAAAGAAATAGTTTATGTTTCTACCATAGATTTGTAAGAATAAAACTGTCACTCTGACAGGTTGTGGTGTCAGGTTTCAATTTATTGAAATTTGTATTTCATTTTTTGTAGGGATTTGTATCTAGAGGTTTTGACAATGGTGGTTAAGACCTGTGTTTAAAAAGATTGTACATTGTCTTTCAAGGGGTTTCCAGTTCACTCTGTAAATTGTCTGTAAAAAACAGCATCACCATCTTTGTAAGAAACTACACAAAATATGCTGTGAAGTACTGTTCAATTTTGAATTGCACTTCTTTAAAAGAATCAGCAGTACTGTGCAACCTTGATTTCTTTAATAAAAGGGTGTCCAGTGTTTCAATGTTTACAAAAAGTATTAAATGTAATCGCCATAATCTATTGGGTATTATAGTATTTTGTGTATTTTTTTTTGTTAATTCTGTAATTTTACTGAAATCCTGTATTTTGTTTGTTGGTTTTGGTCTCTTCAGCTATTGCTCCTGCCCCGTCTCCGCCACGGTTACTTTTCTTTTTTTTTTTACATTCTGTGTCATTTAAGCCCTTTGACCTCAGCGAACCCAGAAGCTGCAGCGTGCTTAGGTAATGACAATCACCTGTTCCTCATTCTGGCGATCGTTGTTGCAGTATTTAAGCTAGGTTTATTGTGGGCGCGTTGAACTGGGCACGAAGGGGCGTGCGTCAATTGCACCGGCCCTTCCCCAGCCTGTTGGGCTTGCGCGCTGGTCGTGCACCTCTCACTTTTTGTAACTGAGCGCAGAAAGTGCACTCCCACCTTTCAATCAAAATGGGTGATTTAGAAGGTACTCTTACAGAACAGGTTTGCCTGCATTTGCAATTATAAGACTTCTCTGTGAGCTCATTTTTGGAGAATACTGTGTATAGAACAGTGGCTTTCACTTTTTCTTTTTCTTTTAGAGCAGTGTTTCCCAACCCTGGTCCTGGAGGCACACTGCCCTGCATGTTTTAGGTGTTTCCTTGCTGCAGCACAGGTGATTTCAATTAGCAGGTGTTTGTGTAAAGTGGTGTGGTCAAGGATCAGCCACGAGTTCCAGATTCTTCACATGACTTTTATTTGCTACATTTGACTTTGACAACCCCTGCTGGGGTTCCAAGAACTTACTGCTTTTATAGCCAATTGGCAACACACCTGCACTTGAGTGGACCTAAAAATCTAAACAGAGAAACAAGAATAAAATTATTAATTTAATTTACAAACTCATCTACACAATGAAATGGTCTGCAAAATAAACCATGCAATACAAGATGATTCAAAAGGTTAATTTAAAGAAAAACAAGCAAAGCAATACGCCAAAGAAAACCCTCTAATTGGTGGAACCCAGCAAGGTAACCAATGAAATCCTCCAGCCATTTAAGCAAGAAATACTGGGCCGGCCCCTCCCACACTCCTGCCCTGCTGCAGATCTACAAGGGACAAACAATGGTGAGCAAACAGGAATACAAATACCATGAACATACTCTGAAACAAAATAAACAAATTCAACCAATAACCCAGAATTAGTAGCTTTAACCTAAACATATAAATGGATGGAAACTCCAACATAATGCTAACACAAACAAACCTGGGATAGTAAGTGAAGCAAAGTAATGTTTAAATCAAGCAATATAACCATTTATAGAAAGTAAGTGATCAGAAATAAGAATAAGGGGCAAGTGGTGAACACAAACTGAACCACTTTGTCACAGTTTGCTGAACTGCAATCAGCTGAATGAGGTGCATTAAAGCAGGGGAATTTCTAAAACACGCAGGCAGTGTGCCTTGAGGACCAGGGTTGGGAAACACTGTTCTAGAGAACCATCTGAATGTCTCTGTTAAATGTTGCAGTGGCGGAGAGCAGCATTGCCTTGTGGGTAAAGGTTCCCTGCTTTGACTCTTTGTGAAGCTTCTCCAGGTACTCCGGCTTCCTCCCACTTTCCAAAAACTGCCATGCGGATTGGTCTCTCTTACCCCCAATACTAATTTCCAGGTACATATGATAGTTAAATTTTATGTTTTTAGCATAGAAATCTAATTCTCTTTCTGTCCATTTTTGATGTACATTTATTTAGGATTCTAGCTTTAAAAAAATTACAGGTGTTAGTTTCTTACTGGTTGTACAGGGATGATTATAAGCAAGCCACACTAGCAGTAAAAGTAAAGCCCTGAAGCGCATGTGAATGGAACAGCTGATGTAGCCAAACTACTCATTCCCACTAATGACACCCTCTGCATTTCTTTAAAAGATGTGCAGCACGGAAGGATTATAGAGAGGTAGCAACAAACAGGACAGGAAACCTGAGAAAAGATGAGCTTGCTTCGGGTCGCAGTCGGCTCTCTCTCGCCTTCCTCTGTGCGTCCTCGTTCCTTTTCCTCTTGTCTTTCCACTACAAAAAATGGATCTGACAGGCAATAAGAAAAGCCAGAACTGTCAGCCAGCGCAAATCCACTTTGAAATAACAGCTGTCACTTGGATTATGTCCAGTCTCCACCCAAGCAGGGTTCCTTAGAGAATCCCTGCCTATCACCTCCCACCCTCAGGTCAAGTCCTAACATATGTAAAAGTGAATGGTGGCTTATTGGAAAGCAGCTGTGATGGTCCGTAGTCTCCCACTTTGTTAGGTGGCTTCAGTTATTTTTGATTAGTTTTTTTTTTTTTGCTTCCATATCAGACCGAGGGATTGCCGTCAAAACTTGGACACATATACCAAGAGGTTAAGGTTAAAGCATATTCCCTATTCACAGCCAGGAGAAAAACACAATAACATGAAAGGTGATGTGTTTTGGAAATGGCCGTGTTAAAATGAAAGAGCGGGGTTTGCCGCCTTCTCATTCCTGCAGTGATGTGTGGCTTTAGCTTCGAAATAAGGTGCTCTCTACCGTAGCTTCCTGACAATTACAGACTGCTTCCAAACCGGCAAGCTGCAGAGCTCCATAGATGCTGTTTTACTAGTTGCTCTCTGTGTTGCATGTAGGATATACGTAGCCGCTCTTTCGAGGGTTGAGGTTGGGTTGAGGGTGCACCTTAAACACTAAGAATTTTAGCTAAGAAACAAGTGACGAAATTGTTTGCATATTTGCTAACAGGACCGGCAAGGATAGACCAAATCTCACTCTGATTATGCACATATTGACATGTGTTGGCGAGGCAGAGTCGAGTTCCTGATTTCAAACACATGCTTGTCACAGCTGTGTGTGCTTCTCCCACAGGACCTTCAAATGTCTCGCAACACATCAAACTTTAAGCAAAGTTTGACAACCTTTCCCGGACCGTACCTGTAACACCAGTTTGAACTTTGCGCAGTGCTTGCCACCTCAGTGCTTTTAAAGCATGTTTGCACTCTTTTTAGAAGGAGGCTAATTGGAACTGTGCATGGCCCCCAGATGTCTCAGGACCCCCTTCAGCATTCATTTGCGCCCTCCCTCTAACGCACATTCAGTCCTGCACACACTCACACTCGTTCACATGCTCACATTCGCATACATCACCTCTCGCAGATGTTTTTTTTCCCTTTCTGTTGCCCCCTTTTCCTCCTTTTCTTTTTTTTTTCCCTCCTCCCACATCACCTTTTCAAGCCACACAAAATGGCTGTAAACACAGGCTGTCAGAGGGGATAGAGGACTGCCTCAGAGGCTTAGACAGCCTTTTGGTGCTGCGTGACAGACAGTCCTCCTTGTGCTTGACAGGTCCTTGGGTCTCGCTGCCTGGCTGCGCTGTGGTGGTCTCTACGTGGCTTTGGCAATTTCCCATTACGAGGATAAGGGGGATGGGTTGAAATGCATGCAAGAGATGCGACGGTCTGGATTGCGAGTCACTAAGTTGGTTTGGGGGGAAGGGCCCCGGGGCGGAAAAGAAAAAGAAAAACTGCTGTGAGCTTACTCTAAAATGCAATTTTACTATCCCACAATCTCCACAAACATTTATACATCTTTCCACTGTGTAGCTTTTACAAAAACAGTTTTTTTGCATATTTGTTAAAAATTACGAGACGGATAATCTGTGAAATAAATCCATCTCCTCTTCCTTCTAATTGCGATTTGCAGAAATGCACCGCTCCCAATCATAAACAACCAGTCAGAGCCAAGAAGAGGGTCTTAACGTCGTCAATCGTGATGTTGTACTGAACTTGAAATGTAGGAGAAAATTGCAAAAAATACTTACATAACTTAAACTACTGACTATTGGCCAAGAAAAAATGCAAACAGATCCATGGCACATTTTTCTTACTAATACCTTTTTTTTTTTTTTTTTTAAATGAATACTATACATGTTGTATTCTCCATTTCACAATCACATTTGTGTTAAATACAACACGAATGTATAGTTATATATTTGCGTTGTATGTAACTATACAGTTTCAATCACATTTGTAATGTTAACATAGCATAATGTGGGGCAGAGCATACAGTATGAAAACCTTTGGCACTTTGCTTTTTTTCTTTCCTGTTGTTGCTCAACCAACTAATAAATGCATCTGTTTGCCTTTTTGCTGCATGGAAGCCATTTACACTACTCGTATGAATAATTCATCACTTTCTTGTCAGCACCTCTTGATAAATTACCGCTCTGGATCCAGATAGATAGCTCTCCAACCAAATTATCAGCGCCTGAGATTTGCATTTCCTGTTGGCTCCAGGCCCGAGGACTCGAGTCAAGACATTTTTATGAAAAACAAATCTGGATTTTGTAAACATTTGCAGCTTGTGCAACTCTTAACACCTGTTTGCCGAGTTAACACTTCATCACTGGAACCTCTGGCTTGAATAACAAATATGAAAACTAAGCCAGGTTTCAACAAAGAGGCATCACTACCATGTTTTGGAAGTGTTTAGTTGTTTATAATCGTAATGTGAGTCTTTAATTTATCTTTAAGAAAAGCATATTGTGATATGTAATTGTGCTGAGACTTAAGCATGATATTCCCTTAGATTAAATGCCTAACAGCAGATGCATCAATTAATTTTTCTTTCTGTTTTCTATTTGCATTATGGAAATTAGAGCTGCACTAATCAGAGGTTTGTGGCCTATCTCTGATCTCCAGTTTTTCAGTTCTTTTGAACTGTTCATTCCAATTGTGACCAGTTTTGGCCTTTTTTTTACAGAAGTTTTACCACTGTTTTAAAAGCCAGAGAAAAAATGGTGTAGGAGTTGACATTTTAGTCAACTTACTTTAGCAATTTGTTTAAAGTGGCTATCATAACTAAAACAACAGTCTCAGTATATATTTTTTTAAGTAATGCAAGCTCTCATTTTAAGTCTAAAAGCTTCAAAGGACTGCCAGCATTTCAAAATCCAACTGTTCAGTGAAAGAAGTCGAATTTTCTATTGTATGAAGAAATTGTTTTGTTTTTCATTCAGCTCATTCAGTCGGCTGCTTTAAGTCGAAGTCTCTCTTCTTCTCTAGGACACTTGAATGTCATTGATAATAAATATAGATAACACAAATAGAGCTATCTAGATTTGTGGACACTTTGGTAGACAACCGAAGTGGAAAATTTCACCACTGGGTAGTCATGCGGACAGTGAAAACGACTTTTTTTGTGAAAACTAGCCCAGCCTATAATCCCAGATGCGTCTCTGCCGTTTCTTTGCTCTGTGGGTGAAAACATTTCTGCAAATGATCCCATGTGGATGCGAGTGTTTATGAAACAGACAGTCTTTTAGAAAAAAATATTTCCGTGTGGTTGTTGCCTGAATCTTCTTGACCTCGTCATCTTCCATACTGTACCGTATGGTGCGTTTACTGATTGCAAAGTTTTTCCTTTTTTTTTCAGCTGTCTGCCTTTAGTACTACATATTACTAACCTGAACACTGACAGACATGTTCAGACGCTTTCTTAAAGTGATTTTGCCCATTTCAAAGATAATGAAACATTAAAAGGAATAAAAAAAAAAAGTACATTATCTGACAAAAAAAAATTAAGATGAACCAGCAGATGGTAAAAGCTGACCTGTAAAGAAGGTGCTGTTGTATTTTCCCACATTGCCCATCAGTTTGCTTGCTTCAACTGAGCAAGAGAAGAGAGCTCCTGATGTTGAGCCAGTAATAAGTTTTGTTCCTCTTGTTATCACAACTCTAGAGTTTCCTTATCACAGTGACACTGCCCACCACCTGTGTGCGCGGGCGGCGGGCTACGTACCCAGACAGACGCCGTCTTGTCCTGCATTCTTTCAGCAAACAGGACCCTCTGATATCCGAGTCACTCAGGAGGGGATTTGGTTACACACAAAGGGAAATGCGCCTGCTGTGAATTGCCTGTGAGGGCACCTCTTTTGGACTGAAGTTGCTTAACGGGTACACTGTAAACAGTAGCTAAAAGAAGATTTGAGGTAAAATATTGGTTTTAGGCGGATACTTTGATTTGACTTTCCAAGCTGTGCTTATCTCAATTTCTGATGACACTGACGAGAGTCACAGCCATTGCTATTGACCTGTATGTGTGTTTTTGCATGCAGTATTGCAAACACGGGATGTGCATAAACAAGGAGTTGGACATTCAGCCTGTGAATGGAGAGTGGGGTCCTTGGGGACCCTACAGCGTTTGCTCTAGGTCGTGCGGTGGAGGAACGAGGAGCACCACCAGAGACTGCAGCAAACCTGAGTAAGAAAGAATCCTTTATGCGTATTAAAGAAATGTTATATCATTACATGTCAACAACGATCTGAAAGAAAAACAGGAGAAACAGGCTCAGCACAGTGGCGCTTCTCTGATTTTTTATTTTATTTTTTATTCTTCAACGTTGTAGGCCCAGAAACGGCGGAAGATTCTGCGTTGGCCGCAGGATGAAGTTCCGCTCCTGCAACACTGAGCCGTGTCCACGGGAAAGGAAGGACTTCCGGGAAGAGCAGTGCTCTCAGTTTGACGGCAAGCACTTTAATATCAACGGCCTACCTCCCTCCGTCAGATGGGTCCCCAAGTACAGTGGGAGTGAGTACACTCACAGAACAAGAGGCGTTGGGCAAATGTCACACATTTGAAATCAAACACTGCAGTCAGTTAATTTAACTACTTGATATTGTCACTTTGAAATCAAATTTTGGTGTGCATGAAGAAGCTGTTGTTTTTTTCCACCATCTCCTTTCTATCATTTGCACATCATGACGCATTGAAATTCCTTCAAGGATTTTGCTTCTTTATATTAACCTTGATTTTTATAATAAGAATGCATAGGATGTGATAGAATAGAATGAAATAGATGTACTTTAACAAGCTCAGACTTTTTAGACAAAATGTAGAAATTAGGTGAAATACGTTAAATTGTTATTACGTTATCTAAGGATACATTCACACAGCAGATCTTGACGTTGAATTTCAATATTTTGCTGCAACCACAATTAGACATTTGAGTGAACGTTTATGACTCCAAAGCAACCCACATGTGCAGAGGAAGACCATAGGTGTCACCCTATATAAGTTCAGTCCATTTACCCTTCAGTAAAAATGGACGCAACTGTCAACGTTTTTAAGCCATGGGAGCCAACAGTATTATCACAGATCATAACAAGAAAATAATAAACTAATAAAAAGAAAGCACAACTAGTAGCAATGAACTTTTGTGGTGCATTGAGTGCAACTTCTATAGAAAAGTCTGTTTGGATGCGTCATCAGGTCATGAGTGGTGGGATTGTGATGTGATGCGCTTCAGTCACACAAAAGTTGGTTGTCCACCAAATGGGAGCTGATCATCTTGACTGTTCTTCTTGTGAGCTTGGGTTGTTTTCCTGCTTGTGAACCTTTAAAAAATGGCACAAAACAATCAGATACTAAAAGTTGACATTTGTCTTTTGAGAACCTGCTACACATTAAGTGCTTCTCATCCGCTGTACTCTCCTGACATGGCACCGATTCTAGTATCTGCCTTGTGAGTGATGCGGGAAAACATCAAGTTGGTAACCAGAAGGGCTGTAAAAGCCGCATGTGGCCCTTTCAAACCAGCCTCTCCACTCCCCCCCACCCCTCCGACAGCTGCAACCCCACGCAGCTGCACCTCAGACAAGATGGACAACCCACAAGATTACCATCTGGGAAATTTACTGGAGGTGATTCACTCGTTTAATTGAGACCATACAGGCAAAGAAGACAACCCCTGGAGACGGTATTGTGTCAGATAAAACTCGACTTCCATCCAAGCGCTAAACAAAGATGTGGTTTAAAGGACTCTGCTGATGTTTGCAGAAAAAAGTGTTATGAATTTGTGATCACACAACTCACCCCCAGGTCTTTGCATTACGGTCTATGTTTGCAATTCGCTCAATTAGTCGCAGTCTAACGTTTCCCCTTCCTCTTTCTGTTCAGTACTAATGAAGGATCGCTGTAAACTCTTTTGCCGGGTCGCTGGCACCATGGCTTACTATCAGCTGAAGGACCGCGTGGTGGACGGCACTCCGTGTGGTCCAGACACTTACGACATCTGTGTTCAAGGCCTCTGCAGGGTAGATCTGCATATTTATTTTCTTGCCGTCACAGCACACTGTAAGGCATTTATACACAAACTTAAATCTATGTCAGAAGGATTTTGTTGTAGCTGCAAAGAAGCCAGCATTTGCTTGTCTGCAAACGCTGGCTTCTAAAGACGTGTTTACAGCCAGCTGGATGCAACTTGAGTAACTTTTTAGTTAACCATTTCTTGGTTGCAATCATTAATAAAGCTGCACTGAACAGGGTTTTGTGACAGATTTTCCATCTGTGATTTTTGCAAAACTTTGACTTGACGACACTAATTTTAGACAGTTCACATTATTTTCTACACAAAATATATTTTTATCCATTTTATGTGACACGACAGTGAGCGAGAGATACATTTACAGTAGATAGTTTACAATTATTTTAAAACAATGTCGAAAGATTTATGGAGTTGACATTCAGCATGTATCATTAGTAAT
Source organism: Girardinus metallicus (assembly GCA_903067095.1). Lineage (NCBI taxonomy): Eukaryota > Metazoa > Chordata > Actinopteri > Cyprinodontiformes > Poeciliidae > Girardinus > Girardinus metallicus. Next base: position 11,063 of record CAEGAE010074057.1, read on the forward strand.
TGTAAACGACAGTCTCCGTTTCTTCCCTAGATAAAATATTCCCAGAATCCCTCAATCAAGCATATTCCATCACTGTGAGGTTGAAGTCGCAGAGAGATGAGACAGGATGGCTTTGCTGTAATATGATTAGCATTCATGTTATCTGACGATTCTTTGCTCTCTCTCTTGAAATAGCATCCACACAATAAAAAAAAATATTTTTAAATGGATTTATATCGGTTCTGTACTTCCTCAAGCTTCATTTTTAAAAACCTTAATGTCATTGACAAAGTTCTACCTCCCTCATTTTAAAAAGAGGTATTGTTACAGCTCACCTATGAGGCCTTCACTACGCAGAAAAAGATCAGATTATTTATTTTTTTAGTTTCGACCAGGCCAAACCTCAATCAGTGCTGATTACAAAAAAAAGTCCAATTTCATTCAGAAATCTGCTTTTATCAAAGCGCAAGTGTTTTTGGTAACATACAAATAAATCCAACTTTAACAATGAGCATTACGTATATTCAGCTGAGATATTTAATGCATTCTTTCTTCTTTTTTGTTTGTGAAAATGCCATTACACCTGATATAAATCGTCTTGTCCTCTTGTCTTTTTAGCAAGCAGGCTGCGACCATGTTCTCAACTCAAAGGCAAGGAATGACAAATGTGGAGTGTGCGGTGGGGACAACTCGTCATGCAAAACTCTGGCGGGGACCTTCAACGACGCCCAGTATGGTAAGCACCGCTGCTCAGATTACCATCATCTCTTAAAGCTGTCTGTGTTGCTCCTGACTGTACACCATATCGTGTCAGCAGCTTCGGCAAGATAAATGGGGAGACACAGAAAACAAATGAGGGCCAAGACAGATTTCCAATTCCTGTTTGTCACGGTGTTGACAGGACAGGCCACATGGCTGTGTTTGACTCGGATTTCTTGTCTGGTTATGTTTATTCACATCACATGCATGTATGCATGTTTTTGACAAATTTGGGAAAATGCCCAATCAAGGCCAATCTCCTCCAAAGCTTTAGAAAACGATGAACCCACCTCAGCGTATCATTTTGGTTCAATGGCAACGAACGTGCAGCGTGAGCCAGCTGCTGACTCCGTCCTATTCTGTCGAGGTCTGGGCAACAGCACAGCTGAAGCATTAGCAAATAACAAACAGCCCTGGGTGGGGTTTTCCTCTTGCTTAACTCTTGCAAGTTTGACACTAAGCATTTGCATCTCTATCTGGTAGCTTTCGTTCTGCTCTCTCAATCACTCTTGGCTTCTTTGAGGCGAAAAGATGCAAGACTGAATTCAACCAAACCAGCTGCTGACGTCAGTCCTGGAAATCTGGCTTAACTTTAAGAAGGGGGAAACAAGTGGGAGTGCAGCTTCATGGATCTTTGCTTGTCTCACTGTCAACTCCTCCTTTTTTGTTTCTTTTGTTAGATGCCTCTTGACCTTTCTTTATTTAGTCTTCATAACTCTGTTCCTAGTTTGATAAAAAAGTAATGAGGAATACCGTGATTACCCAACATCCTCATGATGCCCCAACAGTGAAGTTTGGACTTTTAGGTGTGACGCTTGAAAGAATTGGACAAAAATCAATTTGTTCTTCTGGTACCAAAGGTTTATAAAATAACTATTTAAGTTTATTTTACTAGAGTCTTTTCTCCAGTATGGAGCATAGAAGAGCCCAGAGCTTCCTCTCCCTCATCTGATTCCACAAATATTGTGAGATGACTGAAAAAAGGCTACGACACTTTTTCTTTGTCAACAAAATTGCGAATTGTACTGCCTAAAAACATATCTAATTGAGAAAAGCACAGAGTCATGGAATGTAAACCTTTAGCTTTCAGATTGTCCTGTTCTATGATCTAGACTTGACTGAGACTCTATCTCAGTATACTCTTATAAAGATAAGAGTATACTACAACTATGATGTGTGAAACACCATAAAGAGCAGAATAGCATAACGGTACATTATTCTTTGCAATAACCATCTCAAAGCTACTAAAATGATATTTGTTGATATCAGTTAAGGACAACAAGCCTTCAACTTCAAACATTTTCTATGCTATTTTTGGAGGGAATATGACAAAAAAAACGAGAATACAGTAAAGTGTGATTTTAATTTTTTATTAAAAAACAGATGTCCTTATAATGGTATACATGAAATGTTTTTTTTTTTTTTTCTTTTTTGTTTGTGGTTTTGAGACAAATTATTGTGACACAGGTAAATCATAGTTTAATTTTCTGGGAACATTTTAAAATCTGATGAGAGGTAGATAAGTAAACTGACTGCTGCCCCCGAGTGGCTCAAGGTGCTAGCTTAAACTTTGACGTTAGCTCTTGAGATCACTTTATACTGATTTACTTCCTTAGCTTATTTAGCTCAAGTTGCAATGATGGGAATTCAATTAAATCTCTTCAATGTCATGAAAATTTAATTCATGCCAATTCATGACTGAATAAAAGGTAAAAAAAAAAAAAAAAATGCCACATTGTTGCCAAACCACAACGCTTAGCAAAAAGTCAACTTTTTAAAGATTAAAATGAAAAATAGCACCAAAAAGGTCATGAAAAAAATAACCTTTAGGCAGAAGTTTTCTAAATTAGCATTTTTAAGTACAAAACTTTCTGAATTAAAACCTAAAATAGGTCCATATATATGATAGAACAGGTTAAATTACTCTTGTGACAACATGGAGTTTACCACATAGTCATCACCAAATTTCATAATGGACTCAGGTGATAGGAAATTACATTAGAACAAAAACACTTGTGTACAAACAAAATGTTTCACTTCCACATAAACTATAGGTCTGGGTCTGGTTGCTTTTTGGTTGAAACATGTTCTTTATCCTGTGAAGTTATGCTGCATTTTATTTACCTCAGAAGTCGGAACAGCATTCTAATTAACATACGACAACATCGGAGGAGTCAGACTTTAAACAAGCCGATGCCCAAGCAGACATTATTCCTCTTACAAACATTGTTTTACGTTTTTACTTTCCATAAGCAAATACAAACATAATTTGTTGCAGGTGCTTCTTGCAACAGTAATTTTACAAGTGTGTCTTTGTAAAATAAACTTGTTTCCGTTTCATTTTTTACTACTGGTGGGAGGAGATGCCCCTATTGAAATGCAAACTCGACCTTTCGAATCTTAACGGTGTGTCGTTTTAGTTTCTCAGACTTTCCTAGCGGGAAGTCTACAGTTGATTTTTTTTTCAATTTTTAACTTCTGACTACTAATACTCAATACTCACAGTGGGTGAGGTTTTTGGAAATTGTACCTAAGAGTTGCAGTACTCTATATTATAGTCTTCGTATGTACATTTTATTGTCACCACTTGGCTTTCAATGAATTGCTCCCTTTGTCTTTATTTCTCTTACACACACACACACACACCCCACGCACACCCACACACACTCCCTTGTTTTCTGTGTCAGGTTATCACCATACAACAAAACAGGCGCCGTAATTACAGGCCAGAATAGAAAGGCCAGGGAGTAATTACAGATCATTTCGCGAACAGGCCTCTGGAACTAAAAACAAGTTCTCATGCAGATTATTTGAGATGACAGTTTTCATATTTCTCCAAGTGTGACATTTAAATCCGGAGTACAGGGACCTGGGCTTCCCTGAATGGAGTTTACTGTTGCATAGTGAAGCTATAACGAAAGTCAAGTCTGAATGTTTTTGTTGATGCTGTTGCAGCTACTTTATTCCCTTTCGAGACTTCTTACAATAGGTGCAACTGTACATGTTTACTGTCTGACATTTTTCTCTATACATTTCTTTGTTGTCTTTTTTTTTTTTTTTTTTTTTTGGTCAGGCTATAACACAGTTGTGCGGATTCCAGCCGGAGCCACCAATATTGACATCAAACAGGTTAGCTACTCTGGAAAACCAGAAGACGACAACTACCTCGGTGAGTGGGCTTTGTGTATGTCTATGGAATAAGAAATGTTAGTAGAAGACAACAGAAAATTCAAAATATAGCTTTCAGGTGACGATTTCATTTATTAATGGAAACAACTATCTAAGCTACCCTGGCCCGGTTAGAAAGTTTAGCCCCAGCCTGACCCAATGCTTTGTTAAAAAATAATTTACTTTGACTAACCACATTTGGTTAATTTTTCTGTGCCAAATTCATATTTGATTACAGCCAGACCTGGAAAATCAAGAAAATCTCTCAAATAGAATCAGTCTGATATGATAAAGTAGACGAAAAGATCTCATCATGCCCTGATCTAAAAAAAATAAAAACAGAAATGTTGAAAAGTTCCTGATATGAATCAGTCTTTAAAAGAACCACAAAGCCATTCATAAGAGTTGATCCAGTGAATTGGTCATAAACAAAGAAATCCTGTAATAGTGACAAGGAGTTGTCGGCCGAAACAAAATCACTCCAAAAGCGCATCAGTGACATGGGGTCAGTAAAAACCCATTGGACACTAAAGCACTGCAGAGCTCACTTGGGTTAGTTAAGGTCAAAGTTCATGATTTAAGAAAAAAGTTGATTTAAGGAAATGTTCTTAGAAAAAGACTGGAGCATCTAGCTCATTTTTTCCTTCCTTGTCTTATATACTGACATAGTGACAGTTATGGATGTGGCAGTAAATGTCAATTTTAACAAGTTATGTAAAAAAAATGGCTGCCTATCTAAGCTTTAAGCAGATATATGTAGGGGAGGCAGCATCCCCAAGGGTCAATGCTATTTTTCTTTTTAGAACCACATTTTAAAACCATTTATCACTTTTTGATCCTGATCTGGAAAGGCTGTTATTTGTAATAAAAGGAAATGGAAAAGAGGCCAAACTGGTGTCCAAACACTTCAAACAAATCTACAATTTTCATTGAGCTTAGACAACATGGGATTTCAAGAGGGGTGTTTGTCCATCTGGGTTGGTTGAGGTTTTGTTAGGAACGCAAATGAAGTGTCAGCCATGTGAACGATAAACGAGGTTTTAATAAGTGCTAATTGGAAGCATGTGCAACCCAAGCTGTGTGAAAGCTGATATACGGACATAAGGATATGTTGATCTTTGTGCGTCTGTCTATGTTTGCTTTTAAGCAAGAGGCTGACGGAAAGAAAGGTAAAACCAAACTTTGGTAAAAGAACTTGAAAAGTATATTTATTCATATAACAACCACAACATTTTTCAAAATTATCCACAATTTTAGTGTCTCTTCTGTTGGGTATTACAGAAAAAAAAAAACACCTGCTCAAGAATTCAAACCCAGAATCAAAATATCTATTTATAAATCTATAAAAGTTCAGAATAAATCAGTATGTCTGATTGAAAAGTTTGTGTTTCTCAACAAAACAAGCAAGGCATGATAATGTAAATTCAGCATCTACAAAGTAGATGTGCTGTAAATTGTCAGCACTAAGAGAAGTGTTTAAGGTATGAATAAAAATGTAGCTTTTTCCTAATTTGGCCTCAATTATTCTTGCTTATGTGTTTAACTGTTCTGTCTCTTTTTCTTTCCTCCGTCAGTCTAAATAAAACATTTCTTTTTTATGTTATTCTTAAACCTTAATACACTTGAAAACATCTAGGCCAAATTAGTTAAGTGTTCTTTGGAAAATAGTGTTTCACATCTGGTGTCTGTCAGACATGAAGAAAGATTGCAGCTGTTTATGTCTTGTGTAGTATGTAGTCCATGTATGCGACTATGTGTTTTTCAGGCACATTTGTGTGGAACGTTAGCCGTGACAAGTAGAGATCATTGTCGGTTATAATTGGTTTGCTGGAACGCAGCAATATGCGAATTAGAGGAAAAACAAAGTTTTATCTGGAGGACTAATCACATACATTCAGTTTGGTGAACACCATTGAATTGGAATTAACTCCAGGTTTCTTGGAAAATATATATTCACTGTAGAGGATTTGGCCGTAGAGGAGTTGGTTGGTTGCTTACAAATGAACATTTTATGTATTCATTTGTATTTGCCGTTAGTGGGAAGACTTTGTTTACATTGCAGTGCCAGTATGTGAGGGGAGTCATACAGCGTACCTCCAACTAACTCAAATTTGCCTGTAGCAATGACTTTGACAAAGCATACAAATATATATATATATATATATATATATATATATATGTATGTATATATATATATATATATGTATGTATATATATATATATGTATGTATA
>CAEGAE010074060.1:0-49733 GCA_903067095.1 Girardinus metallicus
TATATAGTTATACATTTAGTTGTTGGTAAACGCAGTAAAAATATTTTTTGTATTTTATGTTTGGTTTTTACTCATCTTTACCAGGGCTTTCAATAATTGTGAAGTATGTTGTTAGTAGAAAACCCATTTTACCATCAGTGCAGAGCTTTATCCATATTACTGTAAGCGAAAGCAGCAGTAGACCTCATAGAGATGCACAGTAGGAGCAACTCATTTTATCCTTGAGTAGTGCATATATTTTTATGGCCCTTAAGATGTGAGCTTTCCACGTCTATGCAAAACTCCACCACCAGCGCAGGTTTGCCGGCTAAACAGATAATGAGGTGGCGAGCAGCGACACATTTAATGGTGTATAAATCAACCTCGAGATATCACTTTGAGTTTTATTGGACGCTCCTGTGGTCCTCGCTCGTCAACAACTCGCTGTCTTGCTGTGACATGATGTTTACAGTGCTGGCTTCCTAACTTTGACCCTCATTCCCTGCAGTAAAGAACTGACACTCCGGCGTCCAGATGCAGGCCATCAAACAGACACTGACACACCCCTGCTATATTTTGAGAAGAGAAGAAAATGCCAGATTATCTTTTCTTTCATTCACATGACGACTGACATCGGTATAATTGAAAACACAGTAATATTTTAGAAAGAACGCTTAATCATTCTTATCCTTATTTTTAAAATTATAGTTAAAATTGAGAAATTAAAAAAGGGAAGAGTGTAAATGAAAATCTTCTAAATATTTTTGTTTAGCTTTCTTTTTTTTGTTTGGGTTTCACTGGAATTGTGTGAAAATTGCTTGTTAAAAACATCCCTATGGAACCCCTTCATGGGTGAAGATCCATTTTTTTATTCTTATTTTAGTGCAGGTTTGCATTGTATTTTGTTGTAGTGCTGTAATGTATGAGGTTAAAAGAAGTAGGGCGAATTAGGCAGAACTAATTACAACATGTATGCGCTGCAAAACAGTAATGGATAAAAACTTCCTGTCCACCTGCTATCCATTACAGAGCTGCTCTCAGGCTATCTGGTTTAACCTCAAAGCACTATCACATTTCGCAGCAGAAGCCCCCGCGGACGGGCGATACCCCTGACCTGTCACTCGCCACTGTAATGAGAGTGTGTACCCAGACGGTCCTTCTTGTTCCATCTTGACCTGAGACCTGCCCCCTGTGCTTCGCCGTGTGTGTGTTTGTGGAAGGAAAACCGTGTCGGTTTTATTTAGACCTACAACGGCAGCATCCTGTACAGTTTCCTCCTCCCGTCTGTCAGCAGAGGAGATGCCGGGCCTGACCTCTGAGCCCTCTGGTCTTTGCCTTGGCTCCCGAAACCAGATGAGAGCAAAGAGGCAGTGCAGGTCTGGCACCACAACCCTCACATAGTGTCCAAAAATATCTCTGCCATCAACAGGGCTGCCTTGTTCCATCCTGAACTTCATACTTGTCACCTATCCAACTTATTGCTCCAAGCCCCTCTCCCTTACCTGTGTGTGGCCTAGGCAGCTTTGCTTACAGTGTCCAGCAAAACCCAGATGACCCAGTTTCAGGGCCCTAAGCCGAACAACCTCTCAGGCTTGGAGAGTAAAAAGGCGACTGGGAGCTGTGTGAGAGGTGAATGTTTGAGATGAGATAAGGAAGCACACTCTGCTTCAAAACACAGATGGCCAAGCTTCAAATCTGCTCTTAATCCACTATTTCAAATGACATGGAGGAAAAAGAGCAGTGTGGTTTATTCTGTAATTACAACAGTGAAAGTGAGGTGTACAAGCTGCCCTCCTTATCCCCTCCAGGAAAGCTTTAAAAGGGGATCCGGTGGAGGTCTGCGAGCTTTCAGGGGGCAGAAGTGACCTTTTTTTTATCAGACAAATGAAGCTTGTGTCCAGCTTGTATTTGACAGTGACTGCTTGTGTGTGTGAGTGTTTGTTCTGCTTTGTGGCAGCAAACGCTGTATAGTCAACTTTCTCTGCCATATTCCATGTTGTAACTTTATGAAAAGTCTTGCAACAGTATTTGTAACCCTTAACTTTTTTCTGCATTTTATTACATTTGAACCACTTTCACTTTGACTTTATGTGCAGGTTCGATATAGAGAAGTGCAGGATTGGGAAGTGGAAGAAACAGAACACGGGATACATTTTTTGTTTGCAAATACATTTCTAGAAAAAATAACATCTAAATTTATATTCAACATTTCTTACTTGATCAGTGCTCCTGAAAAGAGTCACCAAATTTCTGAATAAACTCGAAGTGTTCTGTGAAGACCTTAGAGATTTGTTAGGAAAATATTAGTGAACAGTGTCATGAAGACCAAAGAACATACAGAACAAGACAGGTACATTGTTCAGAGAGGCTTAAAGGATGGTAAGCATTTTAAGCCTTCATAAGTATGGTGCTCAAACCCATTCTTCTAGTCTTGAGTCCTGCTCTCTGTTTCTGCATCCATCCAACTGAGAAAACAGATTGCTACCCCTACAAGCCCATCCAAGAGCTTGACATGCGGCATTAATAACAGATAATCAATGCTTTTTACTCCACCTATAAGCAGTCAAACTGAGCTGTCTTGTTGGCATATGCATGCATGGCATGTTCGCATATGTTCACAGTTGTTTTGTTAGTTTTTTGGGCCTCATGTCTGCCATATTGCGGTAAAATGTGCATGTTTTGAGTGTTTGTGTGTGTGTGTGTGTTTTTTTATGTGTGTATTCTCAAAGGAAACACATTTTCTGATGTCTGCTGCAGTGCATTGTGCATGGTGCCTTGTTTACAACATCTTTTCTCTCAGCAGGGGTCCAACAAGTAACTGACACATAAACCAACAGATAAACACAGGCACATTGAGAAGCCAGGATGGTCTTTGCTCAGTATGTCCCTCTGCTTTGGGTTATTTACTGTGCATTTTTCTGCAGCAGAGTGGTTAGTTTGATTACATTTATGCAACTGATGAGGAGACTTTTCAGTCTGGCTTATTCAATATGAATGTCAGGTTTTAGTTTTTCCTCAAGAAAACTGGCTTCTAATTTGTTTCTGTTTCTTGTATTCAGTAGATATTTGGATTAATACTTAACATCATGTGCAGAGGTGAAACAGCATGTGATTACAGAACAACAACAACAAAAAAAAGTGAAGATGGCACTGTGTTTTTTTTTTTTTTTCATTGAATAAACTTTATAAATCTGCTAGAAAAATCCAGGAAATCTTAACTACTACTTAACTACTAATTAAACTGTTGTGTGACCTGTCCATTCATTTCCCAAGTCAAAGTCAGACTTCAGATCCTTTCCTGATGTTGCTCTTTGATTTATAACACACAATAGACTGAGAAGGTGTTTTTAAATGTACCGGTGGCTTTTTAATTTGTGAAAAAAATATACTTGTAAAAATTATACAAGTTGGCATGTTGTGCTTGTGGTTGCTGGTCTCCTGCTGCAGGACGGCCTGGATGGTAAATACTGGAGCAAAGAGGTAGAATAATTGTATTCATTTATTCCTTGTTTAGAAAGGGATTTTTTCCCCCACTAATATTTGTTTTATACTATTTGTCTAAACATTTTTTTGTTTCTTTGGTCATCACATTTGTTAGTATTATTAGTAATATTAGGACTATTGTTAGATTTTTTTCTCTCACACATAAACAAACTCACATTTATATTTAATGTAAAAAAAACTACTGAATATTATAAATATGATGAACGCTATTTATAGGCCCCTGATATTTACAGGTACAACTATACATGTGCAAATGAAAACCAAAAAAAAGCATACTAAACCTCTTAACAGACTTTGTAAAATGTGCATATATTAAGTAGATTGTCATGCTGGCTCATTTTCATCACAAAGAAAATTTATGGGGTGGGATAAGCTTTTATCACATAATTAAATAAGAATGCTGTAAGAAAATATGTTTCAACAGCAACAAAAAATATTCTCTGATGTTTAAAAGGCTGTTTCACTTATTGCCAGTTTTAAACCTGTTAAAAGTCTGTCCATTTAGTTTAAAAAAATCATGAGGAAAATAGACCTCACATCTGTTTTTATGTTTCTTATAAAATGAGATTTGTTTTTCTCCACTGTACTGACTTCGTTATGTTTTTTCTTTCACCAAATCCTGAAAGCAACCTTGAAAAAGGCAAAGGAAAGTGCTCTGCTATGCTGTGAAGTAGCCAAAAAACACACAATTTCAGCAGCACCACTCAGTGCATGTTATTCACCATACCCTTGGTTTGTCCTGTTTGAATTTTAATGGTGGTTGGTTTGGTGCAAGTCCTGCAGTGTTTTCTCTTTTGATCCACCCATCAACTATGTTTTTTTCTTTTACATACTTCAGGAGAGGCCCTGTCCAGGGCTTCATGAATGCTTTTTAAATTCAGTTTTGTTGCACATTCACCTATTAGCACACCAAGCACAAACTCAGAGTTGTCACATGACTTCTTGTCTACAAAAGGTAGTGAGGAACTCTGTTTAGCGTTCCCGGCCTTGTTACTTCTCTCACACATAAACAAACTCACATTTATATTTAAACTAGTAAACGTCTACCTATAAACCGGTTGGCTAACCTTTATAGACCAGCCAACTTTCCACTGGGTGCACTTTCGCAGAGGTGCTGAATCGCACTGCACTGCACCACCTCTGAATGATAACCTTGGTTGTAACACTGAAGGAGCATACTGTACTTTGTTTCAGCCACAGGGGGTTATAGATGAGCACGGTTCTGCATATGGCCATCATTCACAGCCCCGGGCTCCCCCAGAGTGTGTGTCTTGAGCGTTTGTAACAAATGAAGCCAAGCAGTGGAGGTATTAATGTGAGGGAACAAGCCCCGTAGTGAAAGTACAGCAAGAAGTCACTTTCTCCTCCCATCTGGCCCCTAACAAGATGGAGAGGAGCAAGCAGGTGCGAGCCATGGTCGGCACCTTCACTGGCTGGATTAGCACTTCTGATGGGAGAGAAGAGAGGAGGATGATACTCTGTTCCGGCTGTCATTCTACTCTCCTCTGTTTTTTCCTCTTGTCTTGCTATTCGCCTCCCTCATACATCTCCTCGCCTCCCGTGTGATCATTGCTCTCTGGCCCTCGCTCTGCCGCTCGTGTGAGAGGAAAAACTCAGAATGAGAATAAATGAGGTGTGGGGAAGGCGCCTGGGCAGTGTGCCTGCTTGTGCCTTTCTGCATGCGTCTACCTGCCTTCAAGGGTGTTCACATCTCTTCCACCGCTTGCAGTGTCTAGTTGTGGGAGGGGAAAAAGACCATCCAGGGACTCTTCATCCACTTGCCGCTGAGCGCCCAAGGGGATGGATTGAGCCTTGCAGGCTGGGATATTATCAATACGGCCCCTCCAGGCAGCCTGGGAGACAGGAGACGGAGCCACTGACTCACTCTGCCTATTAGTCTACTGCTGAGCATCAGTGCTATGGGAAACAGCTGGTTTCAGTGGAGCTTCTGCCAAGTAGTTCTCAATCTTTGCCTCTTCCATACTTCCTCAAAGTCTTTCCCAGAGGCCAACTCAGCCTTGCTTTCTACTTTTGTTTGCGTCCTTTTGCTTCTTGTCAATTTGCTGTCCCTCCACCGGCCTTGCTCCTCCTCTAATGCTTTTCAAACCATTATTCCACTTTCTTTTTGTTCACGCTGTTGCCTTTTGACAGAGCCAAGGTACAGTACATCTACACTCAGAATCTACCGCCCACTCCCGTAATTACCCCTGCCCTCCCGCTCTTTCAGAGCTTTGTTTCACTGGGAATACTTTTCCTTTTTTTTCCCACCCGGTCTCATGTCAGTATCGCTTCTCTTGTGTTTCAAATCTCCATCCACACTTTGTTAGAGAGTTGTTTTATATTCCATTTGTGTAATGAGGAGGCTGACCTTGTATTGGCACTTGTGAAAAATATGGAAATAGTTGAAACCATCCCAGAGTTGAATGAATGCCACACAACTCAACAGGAGATTTCAGTGTGAATTGGTTGGCTGTGATTTTCGGACTCTTCTATACGCTCACTGTAAATGCATGGGTCCCTCTGCTCCAAAAGCCTTCACACCAATGTAAAACAGGAAGACAAAAACAATTAATTAATTAATTAATGGATGACAACTCAACGTTTCTTTGCAGCAGCCAAAACCAGAAGGTAATAGATGTATCTTTCACTAAAAACACAACCCAAAATTCCACCTTTGGTAACTTTTTTATGACCGATGAGCACATTTCTTGCTGCTGCCAGGTAGTAAAAAGTCAAATCATTCCCAATTTTCAGTTCACCTCTGATGATTCACAGGGGCACATCTCTGGCAAAGAGTGCTGCAGCTCTCACACGGAGGAAACTGTAGAAACCATCAACAGAAACCACAGCTGGGTCTGTGGAGCCAACAGCTCTGGATCTTTATCAGATGGCTTAAACAGCATTGTGACCTCATCTTAAAAAAAAAGCTCTAAAAGGTGTATAAAAATGTTGACTGTGCAAGCCTCTTCTGTTTAAGTCTTGCATATCCTTTGTCCGTTATGACTTCATGTGGCTGACTGTCTGTGTTACAAGTTCCCAGTTTTATTCCTGATTCAGCCATTATCCTGCAGCAGCAAGCCAAATGCAGGTCACTGATATTTAATGGCCTCCCTGGTAAAGTGAAGGAAAAACAAGCCTGTCTGTTCTTTTAAACAATCTTCTCTTCTATGTGAAATTGTGAATCATTGTACAGGTCAGTATTTGTAAATTGTATTATCAGTGGAAGGTAACTGAATTAAAACATGAATTGAAATATATTTAATCGAGTCGTTTCACACAAATCCAGATATTATAACTGACAGCAGATCAAAAACCTAAATGTCATTCTGCTGAACAGCTTGTATATAATGGGAATGCACCTTGCAGATTCTCCTTCTGCATGAATTACTCCACTAATATGGGGTGGCACAGAGGAGATCAGGCTTGTTTGCATTTTTAGTTGTTTCTGTTCAGTTTGTTGGCTAATCAAACACAGTTATGCCATGATAGGTAAACCAGGCACTGGTAGTTTTGGCAGTGTTGGCAGATGAAATCATCATCTTATAAAGCTGTAGAAATTTTACATTGTACCTCAAACAGCTTCCGCTTTTTTCCCCCACTCAGTCCCAAATTCTGGGTCATTGATTTCCAAATTAAATGGATGGAGGACTCCATTTGAGAAGGGGACATTAGACCTTAGAAGAGCAACACAGTGTTTTTATATTTTTATTATTAGCCTTAGTAAAATACTTCTGATGTTATCTTTAGTAAAAGTTGCTTAGCATAAGGTAGTTGTGATTACCTGAGGGTTGGCTAATGGAGCACCAACTCCAGCTGCAGTCCATTAATTGTGTATTTCCCAAAACCTCTAATGTATACTTTGTTTTACAACTCTAATAAGGCTGATATTATCCCTGTCACAACTGGATGTTTTCCTTCCACTTAATTTTCTATTAGAATTGTTGAACACAAAACTCTCTCAACAGCCAGCTTATTTAGCAGTGTGCTTTTGTGTTTTGTTCTCAGTAGGTCAACAGTCTTACCTTTCCTTATGTTAGCTGTAACCTTTTGTTGTTATTATTATTATTATTAATTGATATGATGTAAAAGAAAAACTAAATTCCAAAATTTTTGTTTTACTGTAAGACATATTTAATGTTTTTCATCTAAATAATAAGTCAAATATAAAGAAAGTAATGAGTCTATATAGTACCTGGATTTTCCTTTTTGAATTTGAATCAGAAATATCAACTTTTTGATGCCATTATGATCTTTTGACGTGACTGTGTGCTATGAAAGCAATGCCATTGTTTTGATGATGATTCAAACTTGTATTCAGGTCTGTTTTATAAATCTGTAATATGATTTTGTGAAGATTTGTGTGACAGGTTTGTCTATGCATTGTGTCTCTAGACAAATCAGTGTTTGTGTTTCATTGACAGCATGGTAATTTTCGATGAAATCACTTTAGTAAATAGAGCTGTTATCTCCGTGCCATTTTGTCTCAGACAGCCGGTCTTTAGAAAGCGACATCTTAAGTATATGTACCTGCAGGATGACAGGCACCACTCAAGGTTCTTCATACTTCTTTCAGCAGAGGCAAACGGTGGTACATCAAAGTGTTTTACGCAAAAGTATGACTTACTCTCACATGTAAGACTGACGTTAATTACCCTAGGTGCTCAATGGGAGCAAATTGTTCTGGAGTGTCTGCAGCTTTTCACAGACTTTCAGCGAGATCAGATTTAGATAATTAGCTGAGCTTTCTCACAGCCTTTGCAACTGGAAAATAATTGGCTTCTCAAACTGCTGGTGTGTCTACATCTCTCAGCCCCTACAACTTCATACTTGATGCCTCATCTGTGCTGCATTACGCCAATTCTAAGTGACATTATCAGCATGGAGCTGCATATATGTCCAACACCTAAGATGCAATGTGTAGAGCTCTGGAAATATCCTCCATATGTTTCGCTGAGGAGATCAATAAGTAAGTGATCTAACGTGAAACTGTTGCCAACTTATCCTATTCCAAATCCACTTTATTTTCTTTATATATCATCACTGTGTTGATGTCACTACAGGTATTTATCCCTTGGTGTTATTTTCTCAGGTTACACTTCCCACACAGTTGGACATAAATGTGTTTTTTTGATAGAGGCAGAAATATTTACGTCTGGTTTCATGAAATAGATCAATAGTATAACACCAGAAAGAAGCTGTACAGCATGAGTTCTTCTGATTCCAGACAAAAGCATTTTTTTTTCATTTAAGAATGTGGCTGTATCTGAGAAAAATAATAGGTACATTCAGTTGAGGACTTTTCATCTATATCCTATGGTGGAAAATCTTCACTGAAAAAGTCACTACTACACAATGTGAAATGTTAAATACTCATGTTATTTCTTTGGTATTCAATTTTGAGGCACAATAAGCATCCACTTAACATTTTTAAGGGGAATATTGTAATTTATATTCCACTAAGTTCATGCAAAAACCTGCTATGCTTGCACTAAATTTTTTTTACCACTTTATGGCTACAGGTCTTGAACATTAACAAATCAATGAGTGGCCTTTAGACACAATGATGTAATTTAGAGTTAGCATTAAAACATATTTAAAAGGACTAGTCGAGTGGTCAGTCAAACTTAATCCCAGGCAGAATTTTGTGTAATAGCAGACAATATTATTCTGTTAGCTTCAATAAGGAGAAACTTTCAGCTGGCACTGTGGAGCCATGAGTAGTCAACGTTTCAGTGTCTTCTTTGTTCTGTCAGTCATTAGACTTTACACTAACACAACTTGATGGCTCACATGTTTCATGTCCTCTTACTAAAGCTAGTGATTTGCAACATTAAATACAAGTAGCTCATATTTCCACTGCTAATTGTGAATGAAAAGTCTGAATATTGTTTTTCTATATAGTTTCACATTTGTCTGCCAACTTAAGAAAATTAAGTTTCTGAGTGCATGTGTGAACTATGCACTGATGAGAATGTGATGTTCAGACAACTCAAGTCACAGATGATCAGTCTCAGGCATTAGTATGGAAGCAAACCATCACTTTGGTCAATATATATGCTGTCTATACTGTGACTCCATGCAAGTAAAGTCCATGAGTCTAATTCATGCATCATTTGATTTGATTAACAAAAAAAACTTCCCAATACTGTACTCTTATCGATTTGGTTTTTCACTGGAAAAATCTTTCAATTAATGTTTCTGAATATTACTATTATTACTATATCTCTGCTACCTATTGTAAAGTGAAATTCTGAGAAGAGTTTAATTTAACCATGAACTGGCCTTTCTTTAAATGTATGCAACAACAGATAATTAATCCCAGGCTTCTTCTCTTTTTTAACCGCTTTGATCAAATGCACTTGAGAGTTTAGCAATATTACAAGAAAAAGAAAAGGCTTGGAGAAAGACACAGACACAAATGTTTGGCTTTATCTGTCAGACAGAGGGAGAGACAGATGGGGAGCAATAGACTTTTTTTTTTGCAGGAAGTAAACATGCCAATACCAGAGTAATAAGCATGCCTTGTACCGCCAGTGATGATGCATGTGCAAGACAGAGTACAAAAAGAAAGAAAAAAAAACACTTTGAAGTGTCTTGTTTAAAAATCAAATCATCAATCAGAAGCCTGCCTCTGCCTCAGTCTTCAAGTTCAGAGCCTGAGACAAACAACTGTGAGCTGGGTATGGGGGAAACTTTTAACGACCTCGCAACGAGCCAGTGTTTGCCACTACTTTCCACCATTCGGAATGCACTTTCCCTGAGTTGACAGGATGGTGGCTTTTCTGAGACTATAGCTGGAGAGCAACCACCACAAGTCATGTTATGTGTTACTTTATGTACTAAACATGCTGCTGAACTTGCACAGTGTCAGTCCAGCTGGAAAACAAAGAACGACTGGGAGGAAAAGATGGAGAAAGATGCAGTGAGAGTCATGAGAGGTCACTGTGGTGGCAACCATTATCACCACAGTAATTATACTTTTCCTTTTCTTTCCATTCATGTACTTCTTGAACTCTGGCTGTTGGATTCACTCCTCCCATTCCACTAGAGGGCTCTATAGTTTGCATTGGTACGTGAGTTAACGTGTAGAAGAAGAAATCTGACGGCGGACCAGTAGTGTGTTTAGGCTGCCGTTAGCTGAAACGAACAAGTTGAATCTCCCATAAAATCATATCTTGCTGGTGTTCATGAGCGTTGTCCAACGTGGTGAGTTGTATTAATGCTGTAAGCTGTGAGAGATAAGTTTTTGTTATCTGTTCTAAGCGTGTGCTTGGTGAAATTGCTAGAGCTAATTAGCCAAATGCTAGCTGTTGTTTGCTGCACTGTGATATTTGAATGCCGATGTTTATTATATTACGAAGTGTTCTAAGAGTAAACTTTGACTTATAACCAGGGCAATAAAATCAACGACAACAACAACGGCTATCTTATGTTCTTTGTAACACTGGCATTCTTCCCTTTATGATTAATCTCTGAACTAAAATTAAGACAAATCATATGGAAATAAACAAATTACAAACACATCACATCAATTTTCAAATTTAAAAAGGTAAATTTTTTTTCTGTCATTTTATTCTCACTAAGAGACAAACTGCTTTAATAACTGCTAATCAGTTAACAGCACAAATTCAATTCCTTCCTGTTAAAATGTTGAAAGCAAATGCGTATCCATTTATAATGACAACAAATGCATTTATGGAACTGAGGATACATTATATGGCACATTTTTCCCCAGGATATTTTATTTTGAAGACTGTCCCAGGCCTTTTTGAAAAGTAAAGTCCGTAAAAGTTTGGACATTGTTAGGTCTTCTTTTCTTCAACTTAAGCAATAAATGGCACATCTAAATATAGACATCTTGCAAAATGTTGAAACACCATGAAATAAAAAAGGGCAAGATAGCACCTGCAGTAAGTGAGTAAAACCCTTCAGTTGCCTGTGGTTTTTTAACACCTGATTGTGTGGGCGTTTTTACTAAATTTGCATGTACTGTTCCTTAATGTGTGTACTGTGACACTGTTGGTACGCGTTTCTGTGAAAACAATGTGCCCTCTATGAGCAACTGAAAGTGGATGAGACAGAGGGGCCCGCAGGGGTTGGTAAAAATAGCCCCGAGGCTGATTAGAAGAGAGGCGGCAGGGGGATTTTAAAAACCTGCTCATTACTGCACCTGTAAGGCCTCTTTAAGTAGCCCTTCTACAGAGCCCAGCTGCTCACATCTGCTGAGAGCTGCTCACATCCTCCCGGGGCGGGACATCACCGCGCAACATGATGACAAAAGTGGGTAAAAATTCTGGCCTCAATACATTCCAACACAAAGAAAAGTAACTTCTGCGATGCTAAAGTTGTGTGCTGCCTGAATTTTTAATGAGATCCTTCTCTGACTTTTTTTTTTTTTTTTTCCATATGGAACCAGAAATTTTACATCATCCAACTTGAAATTAAAAGCTACATTGATGAATTTCAGGCGCAGCTTGCCTTCATCCCTCTTGCGGTTGCTGAGGAAAGTTTTATGGCCCACTGCAATCCCCACGCACCCAAATGAAAAACTTGGCATCTAGAGACAAGAAATTACTTACTACTCCTTTAAGACCACTGCACAAACAGCTCAACCATGGTTGATTAAAGCTGTCCTCTATAAAGGGTACAGGAACTCCCAGAGAGTGGTGCTCTGTGCTGTTATTGACCCAACAATCTGTGGGGTCTGAAGAGGCTACACCCCTCTGTCAAAGGATTGCTATGAAGTCTCAGCCTGCCTTGACCCCGGTTGACTCTCATCAGCCCTCCTGCTGGGATGGTAAAACAAACTAACCCCCTGTAGACAGGCTGTTTAGAAATGCGCAGTGCTGAAGGCTGTCCCTGGATGCCTCTTGGAGGTGGAGACCGAAGGAAAGTCAAATACGATGAGAAAAACGGAAGGAAAAATACCTCAAAGATCAACTTTGTAAAGCAACATAAACCAAATGGGTGCATATTTTGGGTTTTGGCACAAACGTTTGTAAACAACTGGCCTTGGATTCAGTCTGACACCACTGGCATGCATTTATTTTTGTTTTAGAAATTTGTGTTCTTTGGCTTTTTTTTATCTTCTTACCACACAGTTACTATATGAAGTGCATTGCATAAGTATTTATATTCCTTTTTGTATTTTGTTATGTTACAAGCACAAGTTTTAAATATTCTCTAAGACTTTATTTGAAGGGGTGTGCATAAGACTGACATGACACTATCATGTAACACCTGTTATGAACATGAAGGCGTCTTCATGAATGTGTATGACTGTTATGAAGTGTCATTCGGTAAATAATGACACTTTTAATGCAAAGTGTGCACTTTTAAAGCAATTTTGCATTAAAAGTGTCATTATTTACCAAATGACACTTCATGACAACAGTTATCAAACTTTTTATTCTGTAAAGTTTGATGTGATAGAACAAGCATGAATTGAAAGTAAAATCTTTATAAGATGACTGCTCTATTCTAACGTGAATATGGTTTGATCGAAACCGTTCTATTGCAGCACTGCATGCGTTTCTAGGATCATTGTCCTGCTTGAATGTAAACCTCCACTTCAATTTTGAGCCTTTTGAAGCTTAAGATTTTCTTCTATGCATCTTCACATAAATTCCACTCTCTTTCACAAAACATTGTTGTCTTCAAACAGCAAAGAGAAGCTGCCTTTGATAAATCATAAGTTAAGTTGGTAACATCCTGCACCACTGTGAGAATTTACAGTGTAGAACAAGTTTGGTCCTGGCTGGGCCCACAAACCACACGTCATCAGTAAATCACGCCCTTGACCTGCAATGCCTTCTTGTCCATATGCAAGTTAGCTGATGCAGAGATGTGATAACCTCAGAAGCAAAATAGCTTTTTTCAGCTCTTCAGGATGTTTGATTACCAATTTGCTATAACAAAACTATGAGACATTTACAGAACAGATGTATTTATACTAAGATTAAATTCAGTATAAATTCAGGACTCTACTAATTAGGTTATCCCTTTGGACAATTTTAGGTGAGTATATTTTTGAGTATAAGAGACGGAATCATACGCATACCACATTTTCAGATTTTTATTTTATTATAACATTTTAAAATCATGTAAAACTAACCGTTTACAAAAGTGGTACAAGAATCTTTACAATACACTGCAATACATTGGAAGTTATAGCAAAAACCTATTTACAATACAAGAAAGCTTTTTAAAAAATATCCATTTGCAATATTGTAAAGTAAATGAAACAGGAGAAGGTTCTGCTATTAATGTCAAAGTATGAAATATTGTAGACCTGTGCTTTTCAGAAATTCAAGGACAAGCATGTAGTACTCTTTGCTGGTTGGTCTTTGCACACATTTTCTATCTGGCTTCACATGTTTGCAAATATTTGTATTCATTCAGTCAAGGACACTTGAGCTTGCTCACTGTCAACCAGATGTACATGTTGTCTGCATATTCCCTGACTAAAGCCTGCCCAGCATAATTACAGTCATCTTCTTTCCGCCTTCCACTAACCTGCCGCCCTTCCACACATGCAGTATGCACAATCACCTCTTTGCACACAAGTGTCAAACACAACCTTTCCATCCTTCAATCTGCCACCCATCCTTTAATCTCCTCTATCCACCTTTTCTCCCACACACAAACACGGGCTGCAGCCGCAGCTGTATGCTTTCACCTAATCCCGCTGTCCTCTTGTGTTATAACAGCTCTGAACCCGGCCCTCAGAAGAGGGAGACTCGCCCACATTGTTGTTTTCACAGGCTGCAGCATCTGGACAGATCGACGTCGCTCCTAGAGTGTGCTGTTTTGGGGTCAAGGACGGGATTGAGGGCCAAAAAAGGATCGCCATGTATCACTTGCTAAAGATAATATTCTTTAGAAGAGATAGATGAGTGCAGGATAACTTAGTAAATCGATTCTACCTAAATGTATGTTCATTTGTTTGCTTTTTGTGCTCGATGTCACCAGGCCAAAACTCGGAGTTTAGGATGACGGCAAAAAAAAAAAGAAAAAGTTAAACCTTGCCAATTTTGTCTCATTTGTACTCCCCTTTCCTCCTGCCTTTCCTGTCAGTTTCTTCATCTTCATCTTGTAGTTTTACTCCTTGTTCCATCTCTCTCTGCCTCCCTTCTGGATCACAGCCCTTCTGACCTGCTTTGTCCAAAGCACACAAACATATTTTCTGTGATGTCTGCCAGCTGCCTGGCTTAGCTTGGCTCAGTCCAGCTCAGCTAAGGCTCCGTCTTTCTTTTCTTTTTTTTTGTTGATGATCAGCGCTGAACTGTCTAGCCTCTCCCATGCAATCACCAGGACCCCAGGTCCTCCAAGGCATTTCCTGGGTCACCTGAGCGGCGTACTGCCCTCCCCTCCCAAACATCCTCATGTTGCCATTCTCTTCGTTGCCTCTTCCTGCCTGGCTTGGAAGGTCCTGAGAGGGGTCAGTACGGCCTGGTGCGTGAGTGGGAGCCATACTGTGGATATTTATTATTTCATTTAAGCCCTCTCTTTGCTCCAGAGAGTAAAGGGCCCATTGGTGTCTAGTATGGGTTGAAGGATAGTTCATAAGGTGACCATGTGAACTGGTGAACTGCAAAGCAAGCTTGGGGGTGTATGTCTCTGAGGGCATTGTCAAAAAGCCCCCTGAAGAGTTTAAGCAACTAAAAGTTTATACGACATGATAAATTCAGGAGAGTGCACATGAATGAGCAGCCACACACAAACGTTATGTTGCTTGGTCGAGGGAGAACTAGTGCCTTTTAGGTAATTGCATCATTTATTTTATGTGGTTTTGAAATGGCACATACTAAAATGTCCTTTTCCCCCAACCACGGGGTGGAAGACCACAGCAACTACTGCGTTTTGAACGTTAATATATTTTTTTATTTGTATTGGGAAATTTAGACTTCCCTAGTGTATCGTGTAGATCTGTAAAATTAAATTCCATTTTTAAGGATTGGGACATTTTAATAAAAGAGGCTTAACAAAAAATTTAACACTCAATTCCAGGTTTTTTGGACCTAAAAATGAGACCATTAGGAATCCTTTCCAAAATTTCTTTCACCATTATTCGATGCATATCCTATGCAGCTCAAGCAAATCTGTTTGGGAGCAAAAATAAAGGAAAATACAGCTGCCTGGTTTCATATCTGTGCACACTTTGAAATCAATGCTTTTTTGAACCACCCTTTGAATCAATGTCAGTATTCATTCTTCTTTGGTTGGAATCTCTCAGCATCCCAGATCTTGGCTGAGTAATATTGTCAGACTCCACAGCCCTCTTCAGATGACCGCAAAGATTTAGTCTCGGATTTTGTGCGGGAAGCTGGCTCGATGACTTTTATAAAGTCCAAAGCTTGACTTTTTATCAGGTGAAACCATTTTGATTTGAATATTTGACCTCACTATGATCGTAAAAAAATAGAAAAAAAAATAAAAATTAAATATTTGAATTTCCTCGACAGAAACATACCAGAGTACCAAAATACTTATTTGAGCTTATTTTCTTAAATAATTTTTTACAGCAACAAAAAAAAACATTTTCCACAAATATCAATGTCCCACTGAGGAAAAAGCATCGATCTTCAGTCAGCCTTAGTTGAGGTTTGAAGAGGACCAAAGCACAGAGACTGCATAAAAAAAGTGAGAACTTTATTAAAGAAAGAAACAAGATGATTTTGCAGCACACAAGGAAACACAAATGAACCAGCTTAACAGCTTTATAAGACAGATCACAACACAGAAGAACCAGGAAAGGAAAACTGGTCAACTTATATACTAAGGAATGAGTGGAGAATGATATTAGGTGCAGGTGAGGGAAATCAGGTGAGTGGGAACATCTGTGGAAGAGAGCAAACTGGCAGGCGAACAATCAACACGTTAGGGCTGAACAAAGATTTAAAGAGACAACAATCAGAGGGAAATTATTTTTATTGTGAAGTTAAACAAAGGACTCAGGTCTGCAGACTTTCTCATAAGGCCTCAGTTGGCTATAGGAAGAAACCGTTTCCAAAACATTACTGACCCAAATGACATCTGCAATTTGCTACAGTGTACATTTTTCTCAATGTCTATGCACTTTATGAAAAGATGTACATTTACGCAAACCTGTAAAAGTCATGAAAAGAAAACTAAAATGTGTGTGATGTCTACAAAATGTGACTTTTGTATTGTGTCAGGAGGCCTAATTGTTCTTTTAGAACAAAACCTCGATCTGCTGAGTTTGCCTCTGGGTCCAGTGGTGAAGACTGACCTACACAGTGGAGTCTAATGGAGTCCATCACAGAAAGGCAGAGTATTTAAAATAATAAGTGTATAATTTATTTAATGGGTATATTATTCCCACGTTGAGTACAGTGCTGTCTGCTATGATAATGCATCCATCTTGTGATAAAACCAACACTGGTACTAACCCTGCTAATAGGAAGGAGAAAAAGAGAAATATTAAGTTGTCATATGTTGTCATGACACATTGTGATGTAGGAGGATGTGTGGGTTTTCTGAACTGAACAACAACCTTTAATCTGGAGCATTGTAGTTAGCACAGATGTACATGCACCATTGCTATTTCTGGCCCAGAAAAAAAACATAAATAGAAAAGTCTGCAGGTTCACTTTTATAAGAACAATTTTGATATTTATGAGTATGTATGTTTTGCTGTTGCATAAAAAGTCTAGCAGAAGATATTTTTTTGTCTCCAACACTTAACAATTTGTCTGAAAATACCCACTGATCATATGGATTCGCTGTCTGATACAAAAATCTAATTAATTCACTGCCAAGTATAATGTTGTGAAAAGGCAGTTGCATGTTTACAACTTATGCTTTTTTTTGTTGCACTTGGGTGATGACAAAAAACAATTTTGAAACCAGAATTTGAGTTTGTTACATCATTATTCATTAAGCATATTTTTATTTGCCACACCCAGTCATGATTACAGACTGACCCATAGATCAATAATGTAACATGTCCAATAACATAAATGAATAATACTCTAGAAAAAAATAAAGAATAGATGAGAAACAGACTAGTTGGCATTTTTTATTCTGTAAAGGGTAACATTTCTAAGGGTTTGGGACTTCAACAAGTGGACGAAACATCTTTGAGTTATGAGGGGAAAACCAGAAAGAGATCAGTTGCCGTTTTTAGCATTGATTATTGAAACTAGCAAAGCATTTTAGAAAAAGAACATCATACCATCACTCAAGCGAGGTTGTTTTAGAGTGATTGTCATGGTCTGCTTTGGTACTTTAATATGACTTGCTGTAATTATTGGATTTTGGATGTTAATTATTGGATGTGCTAAAAAATCCTGCAGAAGAATCTTTGGCCAAGATCTCCAGCTTAAGTGCATGTGAGTTGTGCAGTAGGTCAATTTTCTAAAGCAAACCAACAAGTTCACCTATGAAATGATATATACAAAAGTCAGAATAAAGGTTGCCATCAATGCTGGTACAATGAGTTATTAGGTTTAGGGGAGAATCACTTTTTTCATAGAGGCAGGTTGGTTTGGATGAATATTTCCCCCATATTAATTAAACTATAATTTAGTCAGTCTACTTGAGAAGTAACTTAGCCCAGGGAAAACAGCCTCTAAACTTTTCACACAAGTCAAAATGAAAAATCAAAGCAAAGTCATAATGATTAAACAAAAGAAGATTTGGCAGGTTAACTGAAAAAAATAATTAAAACATAATCACAGTTCATAGGTTATGCTGGAATTTAACCTCCATCCATCCATTTTCTTCCGCTTTATCCGGGGTCGGTTCGCAGGGGTAGCAGTTTCAGAAGGGAGGCCCAGACCTCCCTCTCCCCAGCCACTTGTTCCAGCTCTTCCAGGGGAATCCCAAGGCGTTCCCAGGCCAGCCAAGAAACAGAGTCCCTCCAGCGGGTCCTGGGTCTTCCCCGGGGCCTCTTCCTGGTGGGACGTGCCCGGAACACCTCACCAGGGAGGCGTTCAGGAGGCATCCTGACCAGATGCCTGAGCCACCTCAACTGGCTCCTCTCGATGTGAAGGAGCAGCTTCTCTCCCGGATGACCGAGCTTCTCACCCCATCTCTAAGGGAGACACCAGACACCCTACGGAGAAAACACATTTTGGCCGCTTGTATCCTCAATCTCCTTCTTTCGGTCATGATCCAAAGCTCATGACCATAGAAGAGGGTAGGAACGTAGATCAACTGGTAAATCGAGAGCTTTGCTTTTTGACTCGGCTCTCTCTTGACCACAACAGATCGGTACAGCTCCCACTTCATGGCAGACGCTGCGTCAATCCGCCTGTCGATCTCCTACTTCCTTCCCTCATTTGTGAGCAAGATTCTGAGATACTTAAACTCCTCCACTTGGGGCACAACAACCCCCCCTGACCCGGAGACGTCAGTCTACCCTTTTCCAGCTCCAGACCATGGCCTCGGATTTGGAGGCACTGATCCTCATCCCAGCCGCTTCACACTCTGCTGCAAACCGATCTAGCGAGAGCTGCAGACCACAACTTGATGAAGCCAACAAGACCACATCATCCGCAAAAAGCAGAGATGCGATCCTAAGGCCACCAAAACAGATCCCCTCAACACCTTGGCTGCACCTAGAAATTCTGTCCATGAAAGTAATGAACAGAATCGGTGACAAAGGGCAGCCCTGGCGGAGTCCAACTGCCACCGGAAACGAGCCCGACTTACTGCCGGTAATGTGGACAAGACTCTGACACCAGTCATACAGGGACCTGACAGTCCGTATCAAAGGGCCTGGTACCCCATAAAAATCCCCCACAGGGCTCCCCGAGGGACACGGTCAAACACCTTCTCCAAGTACACAAAACACATGTAGACTGGTTGGGCGAACTCCGCTGCACCCTCCAGGACTCTGCTGAGGGTGTAGAGCTGGTCCAGTGTTCCACGACCAGGACAAAAACCACACTGCTCTTCCTGAATCCGAGGTTCGACTATTCGACTGACCCTCCTCTCCAGGACCCCTGAATAGACCTTGCCATGGAGGCTTAAGAGTGTGACCCCCATGTAATTGGACCACACCCTCCCGTCCACCTTTTTGAACAGGGGAACCACCACCCCAGTCTGCCAATCCAGGGGAACTGCCCCCAATGTCCATGCAATATTGCAGAGTCGAGTCAGCCAACACAACCCTACAACATCCAGAGCCTTAAGGAACCCAGGACGAATCTCATCCACCCCTGGGGCCCTGCCACCGAGGAGCTTTTTAACCACCTCGGCGACCTCGTCTCCAGAAATTGGAGAGCCCAACACAGAGTGTCCAGGCTCAGCTTTCTCAATGGAAGGCATGTTAGTGGGATTGGGGAGGTCTTTGAAGTATTCTGCCCGCCGGCCTACAACGTCCCGAGATGAGAGTTAAAGCTCCGTCTCACAGGGGACTTCGCCAGACGTTCCCAGCAGACCCTCACAACACGTTTGGGGCTGCCAAGTCTGACCGGCATCCTCCCCCACCACCGGAGCCAACTCACCACCAGGTAGCGGTCAGTGGGGAGCTCTGCACCTCTCTTCACCTGAGAGTCCAAGACATACGGCCGCAGATCCGATGAAACGATGACAAAGTTGATCATCGAACTGCGGCCTAGGGTGTTCTGATGCCAAGTGCACATATGGACACCCTTATGCCTGAACATGGTGTTAGTTATGGACAGTCCGTGACGAGCACAGAAGTCCAACAACAGAACACCACTCGAGTTCAGATCGGGGGGACCGTTCCTCTCAACCATGTCCCATCAGGTCTCACTGTCATTTCCCACATGAGCATTGAAGTCCCCCAGCAGAACAAGGGAGCCCCAGGAGGGGCACTCTCCAGTACCCCCTCCATTTAACCTAATTTTTGTTTTTTAAACAGAAAAGCAACAGTGTTCCAGTGCTGCAAGAACGACTAAACCCTTGATTATCAAATGATATAATAATTTATTTATTCTTATTTTGATTCATGGAGTTAAGCACACAATTAAAACAGACAGGCAGATAAGCGTACTATAATTAGCTGTTTTCAATGAAATGTGCCTGTTGCACAGAACTTAATACCCACATGTTCTGCTTTTTATAGGGGAACACGTGTGCAACAAGATAATATTTGTGAACTAATTATTCAGGCTCAGTTAGCCAGCCTGTCAGTTACTTGAGAAATATGCCTCTGGTAGTTTGTCAAGAGCAGTGTTTAAGAATGTCATGTTTAGTTTCCACACATACCAGAATTAAAAACTATTTTCAGTCTTTGTCTTCAAGCTGCCTTACTTGTAAACAAGGGGCATGTTTATGAGTCTAACTGGCCAGCAGTATGCAGCAATAGGTGGGAGAGGGGCAACACTGAATAACTGAAAGTTCCAAACGGCCAAAGAAGACTGTTTCATGTTTGGCACTTTCTCTGGCATCTCATTAAAGTACCTCAGACAGTCAGAAAGTGGCTATAAAAACAAACATTTCAAAATCTTGATATTAGAAATGGGTTTGTGCCTAGTTTTCAAATACCTCAACATTTCAGAGAAACCTACATTAGATTTAAGGGCAGCTATGAAGAAGCAGTATACCATTTCACCACTGTGCAGCTCTCAAATGTCATTTTGTTGCAAGGGCTTGGATTGTTTTTGGCGCATACACTGCTTTCGTGTGAATACATGTATGCGTGCACATGCATATTTTCATTATGTATGTCTGCAGCTTAAACTGAGATTTAACCTGTTTGGGGAAATTTCAGTGCAATCTGGCCAATATCAGTTGCTTCCCCAAAGCCAAATGGGGGCTGGCTGGGGAGCCCAAGCACGACAAACCAAAGCAGCCCAGAGTCCTAACATCATTATAGGGCTGAGCGAGGCAATAAAGCCAAGTCTTTGGAGATTCCTTCAGCTGAAGCCAGCGTACAAACCCTTTGCTTTTCTGTCCCGCACATGTGATCTTTTTGCCCCGTCTTGTACAACAAGATGATAGATGATTTTATCTTGAGGTTCTATGTGAACTCATCCTGGTTTTCATCACCTGGAAAAAATAACTAATACATTCATATGTCAATACTCATTTTGAGCGGATGCCAGGTTCTTGTTTTCCTTTTTACAACAGAGACTACAAGCATTAATTTCAGATGATAACATGTCAGCAAAGATGTGAGCAGCCTCGGTACAACACCGAACAGATGAAGGTATCGCTTAGTGGAACAAGACACGGATGGATCCCATCTGCAACCAGTTGCTGCCGGGATGAAAATGAGATTAATGATTTTACGAACATGATGAATGGCTGAGATCAGTGATGACAGGCTTTGAGTGACAGGTTACAGGTGTAAACTCTCCCCAATTCCCAAAACTCTTAAACCCTTACAGTCACTCCTTCCCTCTCTGCTTCTGTGAAAACAAGTGTGACAGCCGCTCATGTACGCCAAACTGGCTTTCCTCTCTGGCGAGCCATGACAAAACGCCCCGTCTTAGGTTATTAGGCGATGTGTGACCTGTGACCCCCGTGTAATAAACACTATTATCCACTTCTATGAAGCCTGGCTGTCGGTAGTCACCGGCTGAAACCCTGGGACTTTGCTGCTTGTTTGAGACACTCTGTCTTTGCCAAGCACAGAAACAGTTAAGCTGTCACACATCAGAGACGACAAGTAGCAGCCTTTGGTACAACTCAGTACCAGTTGGTCCAATTGTTGAGGGGAAAAAAGAGAAATCAAAGGCCTGCAAGAAAACAGCTGCAGATGAGGTTAGAGTTACAAAATAAAGATGACGAGGAACAGAGCTGACTGTGGTCATTTGTGGGAGACGGAAAGTCGAACTTTAAAAGCCATTATGGAGCTGCTGGTATGCCGGTTTTGACAAGACGTTAACTTTTGCTGACTTTTCCCATTGACGCCGCGTCTGATCTAGAGAGACTTCGAAATATAGGAGATGACTGAGAACACACCGAAGTGGTAATTAATGTCCCCTGTCATTTCACAGCAGTTTCCTAATGCAAACATTCAGGCTGGTCTTGCTTCCTATTTTGTCAATGAGTGTAGTATTTCTTCAGTCAGTCTCCTGGGTTTATTGGTTGACTACCAAATGTATCCCAAAAATACACCCTCATCATTAAAATGTTCACTCTTCTTAATTGTTCAATTGTTTGTTTTTTTATAAGATTTGCTTTGGAATTTGCCCTGCATTTTTTCAAGTATTTGCTATAAGAAATCAATTAATTAAAGGTTTAAACTTCTTGTTTGGATGTGTACCCTTTTCTGTTAAACTGGTTCCATCACATTATTCTTCCACACAATCAATTTTTGATGGTTAGAGCAAGAAGCACTTTTACATCCTCTTTAAAAAATGGTGCAAGTCCTTACTTTATGTAGTCATATAATTAGATTTACAAGCATGTTGGGCTGGGTCTTTCTTTTGGCATATGTTCTGCTTTTTGGAGAAATGTAGCAGATCGCATCATTACATGAATCAACAAGAAAGCAGCCAAATCTCTTATTCTCTGTGGAATTTGTCCATTAAAATTAAATGCATAGCTTATTATTTTCTTTTTTCCAGGATGATTAAGCCAAACAAAATGAAAAAAATATTACTTAATATTTATATGGCTGGACATTACACCGCTAGTGGCTAAGACAGTGTATGACAGATGACTTGCAAAAAAAGGTCAATGAATCTACTGTTCTTCCACCTCCAGACATAATACTGATCCACAAAACTGAAAGGCTCAGATTTTGATTTATCGCTTCACAGAACAGAATGCCAAAAACTCTTTAGCTTATTTATATAGTCATAAGCAAGCTGGAGCTCACTTTTCCAGTACTTTTGAATTGGTATTGGTTTACATCTTGGAGTTCAGTAATGAGCCCTCGAGAATTTAGCCAAAAACATGAAAATAGAAAACTCATTGGGCAACAAGTCTTGCTGTCGGTCTGTTTCTGTTAGGTGGGATTTTTCCCAGCTTGCCTCCTACAAAATCCGATGACAGTTCTTGATATATTCCTCTTTCTGCCACTGCAAGGTGGCTTAGCTTCTGTTAACTCTAAACTATGCTTTAAACTACACCTGTAGGTACATTTACAGCCTTTGGTACAAAAATCCTTTAAGATGCACACACATAAATGGTACAAAATCCAAAACTCACAAATACAAAAAACAAACTGAAAAAAGTTGTAAACGATAAATGTTGCAACCACAACAAATAGAAGGAAAAGCTTACAATCAACAAAACAAATGCAAACGACTAATGCTAGCACCAACAAACAAAATGCTGCAACCACAGGATGGACACAAAAGTGAAAGAGCTGCAAATGGGAAAACCAACTGCAAACTTGCTCCACAAAACGGAAGTGAACCACACCATTGTGGATACAAATATGCTGCCCTTCCATAGTATTGTAAAAAACATGAATTGTAACACACCATTCTTACTTTCTTCCAAAGCATTATATCATGACATCCTATCTCCTAGAGCGTGACCCCAATATGATTTTCAGTGTGACCCTATATGATTTGTTGGTCGACTCCCCCTAGTGGTCTGGAGCCCTTCTGTTTTGTGGAGTCAGTTTGCAACATTTCATACCTGCTGGTGTTTTTACTACTTGTGACATTTTCCTGCTTGCTCCTATTTCCTGTGGTTGCAGCATTTTTCGTTCGCATTTGTTGTTTTGATTGTAGGTTTTTCCTTCTATTTTCTGTGGTGGCAGGAGTTTTTGTTTTCAGCATTTTTCTGTTGCATTTCTTCTTTTGTGCTTGTGTATTTTAGAGTCTGCATTTAAAAAGGGACCAGCTGTTCTGTTAAAGAAACATACTAAACGTGTCAGAGTATAAAACACTGCCAGGGTCTGATGAGAAAGGCGGCACCAGCTGAACCTGAAATAAAAAATCACATGAACTGAACTTGTTTCTCTTGTATAGTGCCTCAAGATTAATTTAATTAAGTGGTGATATATACTTAAACTTAACCAAATAGAATTCTATTTGAAGATGATCAAATAGAATCATCTTCTATTTGATCATCTTTCTGATTACTGCAGCAAATAAAAAAACAAAGAAAAGCATTGTAAAACTGTCAGACAAGCGTTATTAATAAGTGCATAGGCACATATGAGTGTGCTTAGCGTTAGACAATAATTACTGTAAATGTTCTCAGGTGGATTATTGTCTTTGCAAATTGCCACCAATTCACTTACACGTGCTTACATGACAATAGATGGGGAAAAAAGAGCCAGAAAAAAAAAGCTTTGGACAGGGCAGCGGAAGAGATCGGTTAAAGCGTAAAAGCTGTTATTCTCTCATGAGTTTCCTTCAAATGGCCTTCTACACATGCCGTACTTTTTCCTCTGAGTCAGAATGAAAGGTAGCAGCAGGGAGCACAGAGGCCTGATTCGCACCGCTCTAAATGGACCTGACATCCTCTGATATTGCATTCTCTTTTTCCTTTTTTCGCTAAAGGTCGAGACTTCCCTATCAGCTTGCTTACTGTTCGTTGTTGTGTTTTTTGTTTGTATTTTTTTTTCTGCTAAAGCCCTAAAGCACACTGAAGCAGTGTGTTAGCAAATACAGTCTCATATTTGCAAATACACACCCACATTTGCAGGAATACACTGTCAGCAGTAGAAGCACAACTTTGGTATCTGTTAAGCACAAAGTAGCTTGAAGCATCTAAAGAGCAGCTAGGAGGAAAGATCTCCAACAGTTTCACTTCCGCCGCTTTCTTTGCATTTGCTAATGACCAGCAGGACAGTGAGTAATATGCCGGGGAATAACACAGAAATGTCAATTTATCTATGTGTGTGAATAAACTTATGGAAAGTAGGACAATGCTGATCAGAAATGCTCCACCTTTTCTGAGAAAGAAAAAAAAATGCCAACGGTCACCTTGGATACAGTGAATCTCACAATCCAATTTGGTTTCGCAATCACACAAGCATGTTTTAACACAAATGCACACACCGACACACGCCTGCAAACATACACGCACATGCATGAAAGCATAAAGACTTCAACTCAACTGCACTTTCCTCCCCTCACTTCTGCACGCACACAAAAAAGCACAACACCACAGAGAGGCTTTGCTGAGCTCCCGCTTCGATGTCCAACCTCACTGTTGCGCAGGGCTCATGAAATCAGGCTGTCATGCCTACGCTTGACAAGTATCCTTGACAAAGCAAATCCCAATCTATATGCAGCTTGGCAGACGGGGACCTTGTGAAATGCTAATGCCAGGGACACTTTAGAGGTTGTTGCCCTCTTTGGTTATTTTATTTTATTTTTTTCCAACTGTCTCTCTCTCTCTCCCCCTGGTCTTCCTGTTTGGAGAGCAGTACTGGAGTGAGCCAGCTGGGGGCGGTGTCTGCACTTGCTCCATCAATCACTCCCTTTCCTCTCTCCCTCTGCCTTCTCTTCTTGTTATTCATTAAAGCGCTTCGGAATAATAAGTCCCTAAGAAACTGGGA
The DNA here is from genome assembly GCA_903067095.1 of Girardinus metallicus. Classification (NCBI taxonomy): domain Eukaryota; kingdom Metazoa; phylum Chordata; class Actinopteri; order Cyprinodontiformes; family Poeciliidae; genus Girardinus; species Girardinus metallicus. Next base: position 25,895 of record CAEGAE010074060.1, read on the forward strand.
ACATGTGATGAAGTCGTAGTTAATAATGTATACACCTCCCCTCCCACCCTACTATCTTTCCCCCCTTTTCTTTCCTTCTCCCTCGCTTCTCTTCCATAACCCTCTCCCCATTTACCCCTTTTCTACAACCATGTGCTTCACCACACTCAATGCACTGTGCCCTTTTGGGGAATAGGGCTAAACATGCATTAACATATTTATTCCTTAAGGACTCATTTCAGAAAGGAAAAAAAAAGCGACAATATGGGAGATGTTTTGAAGCCTTGAGAATAACTTCCTGCACCTATTAATACAGATCTTAAATTGTGCAGTCCTAATGTGTTGATGAGCTCCAAGTATCCATCAGGAATTAGAATGTGTTTTTTCCCATTGAGGAGCTCACACAAAAACACTCCTGCTGTTGCTAGGTCTATCGTAGTGTCTGTGGAGGGAGATTTACGTTGGTGCTGTGATTTGCCAGAGAGGGCCCTCTCTCTGTGATGCTCTCCATGACGTAGAGAGGGGCTGCCGTCCCCTTCTCAGTTCAGAGTCTTTTGGAGATCGCATCTAGCCATCGACTTCAAATGGAGCAAACGAACACCACCAGAAAATCTGTTTAAGCCATCAAGGCGTTCTTTCTTCTTCTTCCTCTCTCTTTTGTAGAGACCTGTAGGCTGAATATTTCCAGATATCACAGATAATCAGCATTCAGGCCTTGTGGTTAAAAGAGGCAGACCCCGGGATAGTCCTATCTGTCTGACTCAAAATCCATTCATATTTTTTCGCTGATCTCACGCTGAACTCATTCGCTCTGTGGTCACATAAAAAAAGAAGTCTTTTTATCCTACGGCCTTAAGGGAGACACACTTTCAGCGGCCCAAACGGGGAACAATAGGAACGTCATTGTTCTGCTTCGGCAGCTCAATTATTGAAGCTCTGGAATCGATGGCATAGCTCTTGAGTATTTTTATAAGAAGCTGAGTAATGCATGGTGCTTATGACACTGTCACAGGAAATGGAGGATAATACTGTGTACACTGTGGAAAAAGCAGGCTCAGGAGAATCCAAATCGATTTAATTCAATTTGGGTCAGCCTGTCTTATTTCAAAGTGTTTTTTTCTTTTTTACTTTATGCAAAAAAAGGAATATCTGGAAAAAGTTGTTTTCAGTCTCCCGCCTGCTTCCTCTTTTTTTTTCTTTTAACCTTTTTTTCCTGTATTTGTCGTTGTAAGAAAGTAAATAAAATCTTGGCGTAGATTATTTCCAAAATTGTATCCTTCATGCTTCTCTTACACTCCCCCTGTCTTTCTTTCTCTCCCTCCCTCATAAGCTCCAGATGCAAATGTGACTGTGTGTCTTCCCTATAAATAGCAGTCGCCAGAGGGCTTCTTCCAGGAGTCAACCACACTTTCTCCAACGTACCAAAATAACCAGGGAAGAGGGGGACAGTGGGAGAGCAACACTACGGCAATTCAGCCATTCTCACACTTAGTAAGAATATTTTATCAGCATAGAAATAAGGCAAAAAGTGAGACAGAAAAAAGTTTTGAGTGATTCGTCAGCATCATCTGGAGCAGCATCCTTATTGGACGCCTGCTTGACAGTGCTCAGCAGTGATTGGCTCTGGCAACATGCCCCATTTTGGTGCGTATGTTTCTCTTGTGGTTGGAGATTTGAGTTTAATGAATTTCACAACCGTCCATTGTGTTAATAATAAGTTTACAATTAACCTTTAAATACCAGTTGGGTATTTGAACCGTCAGGCTAACAGAGTTATTAGCTTCCAAATGAGGAAGTGTAACAGTAACAGCTTCAACAAAAAAGAAAATTAAAATAAAAACAGCTACAATTAAATTTTTTTCCTTTGTTTTTTTTTAACTATCTTAAAATTCTATCTAAACTGCAAAGATACTTTTGATAATTTTATTCATTGTCATGTTCCGCTTTTCAAAACATATCTCTTTCGTACTTTCATTGCAGTTTACTGACTGTGTTTCAGTGAATTTTCAGGCGTACAAAGTCAGACTCTTAATTTTGCTGTAGAAATGCCTTCACAGCTGAATACATTATGTGAAGGTGTCATGATTAATAGAATGAACGTGAATCACCAACTGTAACTGTTTCACCGTGATAAAGACGAAATTGCAGATGATTTATTTCCTTAAGTGATTTATTATTTAAAATGGATTGAATAAAAGTAACACAACAAAGTAAGTAGAAAGGGTAAAAAGTAGCTTGAAACCTGACCTATATTTTACATTTACTAATTAGGGTTTAAAACACAAAAAATAAGAGAGCCTTATTAGATCCTTATAGTATTTTTTTTGCAAATAGAAGTAAAACAAATGTATATATAGTGATTACGAACTGAAATAAAATTTATATAAATACAATTTAACACAAATTATATTTTTCCATATTTTGATACTAATGCCAACAAAGTGGAACAAAACCGATCAAAAGTTACACTGCAATCATTCCTCTATTTTAAATCTATTAATTAAATAATTTTTTTTCCACTAAAACGCATCCAAACAAAAAATTCAGTTTTTCAATTAAAACAATAATTTGACTCATGCTGCTTTATTTGTCTTCCTTCTTCTGAAATTTCAGCTTATTTTTGCATTGTCAAGACATCAAACACGCCAGAATGCTGTCAATTCCACTGTCATTTAGTACAATTGCGCAAAATAATTAAACTTGTAATCTCCGATTAGAGTTGAAAAAATTTAATTCAGCTGCTTTGAAGCACAATTTCAAAAGAATTTTCTTCTTTGCTTTAAAGTAACTGAAGAACAATGCCGTTTGTTTTTTTTTTTATGAAAAAAAGAGTACAGATTTGGATGAAAAATGACAGAAACCTTTGTGCTCATCCTTCTGTTTTCACACACGAACACCATGCAGGTTCACATCTGCACACACGGTCCCCTGCCTCTGTCCTCATTAGGAAGCCTGCAATGTCTCACAGCTGATTGTGGGGACTCCACGATGATCCTGATGAAGTCTTTATTTTCCATCCCAGCTCACTAATCAATTTCATATTCTCCGCTTCCCACATAAAGCACAACCCCCCAACCTTGTCTTTCCTCTGCCACTTATTTCAATTTCTCCTCCTGAAAGCCTAACACTGAACCAGAAGTGAGACAAACACCCATGGAAATTGTTTCAATAAAGAGCACCATCGTATATCTGTGTTGCTAACATGGTGGTAGCAATATGCTAAAGGAAAGAAGAGGGATAATAGAAACATCCAAGGATTTAGTATTTACTTTACTTGAAGCTGAGGGAAGCATTTTACAAAACCTGCCCTCTGAAAAAAACAAAAAAAACCCTGTACCTAATAAATACTACTCCAATTCTCTAACTTGGGGTTATTCATACATTCAAATCTGTTGAACAGTGGAGCAATAGCAGAAAGGATGTAGGGTCAGTTACACAGCATACAGCTGGGTGAATGAGGATGAAAAAGTATTAAAAAATCAAATGTACACAAAGCCATTTTGCATGTGTCACCAGAGTGCAGCCATGCGCAACCTTAAACACGAGCTGTACAGCATAGCCCCAATAAACGACGGCCTCTTGTTACTTTAATGTATTCACTTAAACCAACCTGAATTGCATTCTCTGTGAATGATATCACTGCTGATGAAAATGCATGAATACTCATTCACAGGCCCAACCTCTCAGAGGTGGCTGCGGCTCTCTCCCCGAAGAGACTTTACTGTTGAATTGTTTAAAACCGCTCACTCTCTCTCCCCCGTTGCCTGTTTCCCACAACATGACTCGGGCGTGAGACCCCGTGTCGCGGAGGAGTCAAGCCGCTTGAGTCCTGAGACAACGGCCTCTAATCCACTGGTGTTTTTTTTCAAAGCAAGATGAGGGGGCAATGGAGTGCAAGGCAAGTGCAAATTTTAGTGGAGCAGCTAAGCTATGGTAAAATATTTGGCCCCGGCAGAGCAGGGATTTCGCCTCTGAAACTACACGCTCCAATCCACTCGGTGCCATCTTTTTTTTTTTCTTCTTTTTTGGGAGGGGGCGGTGTGTATGTGACTATATGGATGACACTGAAAATTGCACAATTGGGTTTGAGCTCACTTCTTTAAGAATGCAATGAAAATAAATGCAACGGGAAACAATTTGGTCACTAGCTGATATAATATTGTTGAGGGGGTCAAAATAAAATTTTACTAAACATTACCTAGTAGAAAAAGAAAAACACTGCAATTAAGCAAAATTTTAGATGAAAAAATATTTATTTTTCAACCAAGAAGTTTGTATTTGGTAGGACTGACAAAAACAAACTGTATCTTTAAAATATATACATATTTGTGTTTTATTTATATTTACATTTATATCTTAATATGTAAAATATTTTCAGTACTGTTCTCAATAATCAGTAGGAAACTTTTTTTATTGGCATTACAACAATAAGACTCTTAATATAGTTGTATGTTTGTATGTTTCCACTATCTTCAATTATGCACTCCTCCTTACCATCACCATAATCTTTAGCACCCTCCATTAATTCTCTAACAGACTCAAATCATTATTTGACTCAGCCACTCCAAAATATTACTTCCACTCATAAATTGCATGTTGGTAAAATGTAAAGATTGCTTTTAAACCTAAATCTGTCAGGGATTAGCAGTTCTATAAAACATATGAGTTTTTGTTATCACATCAAGTATACACACACAATTGTAGTTTTAATGTCTTTGTGCTTTGTGTCTCTCGCTTTTGCAGGGAAACTAACCTAAAGTGATATCTAAATCTATTTAGTCCACAGAGGCTGTCGTGTTCGTGCTGCCTGCCATTTGCAGCCCTCTGAAGCTCCATTAGTTGGCTTGGTGAGCTCCAGCTCTGATACCTCGCGGGACGACAAATAACAGCTCTGCTGAAGGCTCTTTGAGAGTGACCGATCGTACATTTGTGGGAAAAGGCCCGCAGCTTAGAAAGGAAGAAAGAATTCCTCTGTGATTGTCCGCATTCACTGAAACTGAAGGCTTATTCTTACCTTCTTGTCTTCCCCGTCATATTTGCAAGTGATGAAAATGAGATTGTGAACTCCAAAGGATATTTCTGTTGCAGAGAGGTTGAGATATGTATCTCTGTGGGTCTGTGCTTTTTTTCCCCCCTTTTTCTTCAGTGGCAGAATTATTAACGGGGATCCAACATTTAGTGCTCCGGTAACCCCAGTGATTAGGTCCTGCTGACAGTTGAAGGTAAAGTTTATTGTTACTCGGGGACCCAGGCTGTGCCGCCATATTAAAAACGGGCCGTGCATGCAGAGCTGTTCGTGAAAGCAGACGCAGGGAATGAGGAGAGATCAAAGGAGTGCCCCGGTGAGCTTCTCCTCACTACAGAGATACTGTTCAGATGGAGGAATGTGTGTTTCTGCGAGTGTGTATTGTGAGGGACGGAAAGAAAAGAGCAGTAGATACTTTGAAAATACTAAATTAGATGGTGTGAGCCAAGTTCGGATTAGAGCTGAACCTAAATGTAAAAAAAAAAAAAAAAAAAAAATTAATTTACAATTGTGTGTTTTTTTTCTTAAGAAATGCAGTTATTCAAAACAATATCCACTGTCACCACATGCTTGCTCTGGAGAAGGGATCATTGCAAAGTCAATAACTTGATGTAGCCGGATGGGCTTCCACATTAATAATTATAAACTTAATTTGACAGCATTGTACAACTTGGACTTAATGCATAACATTGAATTATAATGTTTTTATATGTAAGAATATCATTAGACTTAATGATTTAAACCATTCTTTCTTGAGATTATTCTATGTTGTAAATTGGCATTGAAAGAAAAACCTTGATTGAAATTTAGAAATTCTTGAAAAGGAATTTTAGATCAAGTACGTACAACTTTAATTGTAAAATAAATTAATTATATAGTGTATTGTGTACATATGAATAGTGAAGTATATTATATGTAATATTTACACATATGTAAGCTGGAATGAAGTAAAACTAAACATGTTTCACATCAAACTTTAGAAAATAAGCTATTTGAGGACACAAACTGCATTATAATACACTAGCAATTTAAGTAGTACCAAATTAATGCAGTGCATTCTTAAAAAAAAAAAAAAAAAAGACATTTGTGCTCTGTGGCCAATCCGATGCTCAAGTGTACAGATAAAAATGCCTTTCTACCTGCAGGCAGCCCAAGGCACATCATTAGTAGAAAAAAATTTGATGCCCCGTACACGCGCTTAGAACTATCAAGAGCAGCGAAAAGTAAGAAGTCATCAGTTTTTGTCCAAATTTCAACTTGTCCTTGACTCAAATGCAGCAGAGACAGAGAGGAGAGGCAGAGGGCCTGTAGGATTAGGCCTTTAGGTGTCACTGTACTTTCAAGAATCTGTCTTGCCCCCACAAACACACAAACGCACACGCACACATTCACAGAGGCAGCTCTCTGCTAAAATGGTGTCACGTCAGGGCATCTATTGTTCAAGAACGCTGGGTTTGGTTCTCATTCGTTTGTGGCAACACAGAGAGGGCCGGCATGCTGCACTGAAGTCGCAGTCCTCCAGAGATGGATGATTAATGGCTGAAGCCACAGCACCAGAGCTGCTCACAAAATCAAATTCTTCATCGAGATGTCAATCCTGAACTCTTTAACTGACTAGCATCAAGTGTTTCTGGCCCACACAGAGACCCAATTCAGCTCAAACTTAAGTCTCACCCTCACAAAAACATACGTGCAATCCTGCAACTCTGCAAGCATAAAGATGCGAGTAGAATTGTGACAAATCATACTGTCGCTTACCTTTAATATACCTTCTGATTCTGTTCTCGCAGAGTTAAAATTCTTCTTTGAAAATGTAGGAGAAGCAGGATTTGTTTTGTTATTATTTTATTAGAGGCTCAGCATTGCACAGTCAAGATTGCAAGAACACAGTTGTGCCATAAATACATCCATATGCTCTCTGTTTGTGGCTACGCATATTCCTACTCAAGGAAAAACATGCGGTTTCATGGTGAAAGACTTTCGATTCAAAAAATAACCTTTGTAGATGAGAAGATTTGAAACAGTTTTCACCCCCCATCACCATCACCACACCTCCACTCACCCCTCTCCTACATCATATCTCTATGCCTCATCTTCTCTCTCCCTCTCTCTCTCTTTCTCCCTCAATCCAGTGTGATTTTGATCTCTCCATCTACTTTCCCTTTAAGTCTAATCAGCCTTTGCCTTGTTACTCTGGTGGTATTCAGGCCCCTTTTTTCTTTCTTTTTACAAACAAACAAATAAATAAATAAACAACAAGTGTAATCACGCTGCTCCGATGGCTGCAAACACGAGCCGTAAACACATTCTCATAAACACAACGCGGGTTGTTTTGAGTCACTGATCGAGGGGGAGGGTGATGGCGTCTCTCCAATATAAATGTGAAGGTTTATTTGTTAAGGCGCCACGTGTGGAGGGAAATGTCACCTCAGGACGGCGCTCGTCATCTTGTTAAGAGTTAGCACGGGCCACTTGTGTGAAAGTTAAGGAGAAAGTCTCAACGGAAGGCTAAAAATATATAGATATTTTTTCCAGAGGTTAACAGTTTGGGGCCATGATGGGCATGTGCTGTCAGACATGCTTGATCAACAAATCTCTACACTTGTTGTGCTGTCTGCAGCTGGATATTTTCAAAATGTAAATTTCATAATAATAATAATAATAAAAAAAATCTTCGCCTTGCCTGCTTTACTTTTTACCCTCCCAACTTGATTTTTTTTTTTGCATCAACACTGAAATGTTTTCTTTATCACAGGAGAAGTGAATGTAGTTTTTTTTTAGGGGGGGGGACAAACAGCTCTGCCTGCTGAGCTGAAACGAACATTCCTGACAAGATTTGGTTGAGGAGAGGATACCGTGCTGTCTCGTTGCTCTTCTCGGGATTCAGCTATAAACATATGAAAAAACATTTTGCAAAGATGGAAAAGGCAGAAAGCAGAAACAAGCATTTTTTTTCTCCCTTTTTCTTCCTCTCCCTACAAACTTTTCTTTCCTTTCCCACAGTTTTTTTTTGTCTCCCCCAGCACCACCTCCTGTTGGAAATTACCTTTAAGACAAAGAGGCTATGTGTTGCGACATGGCATGCTTACTGTACCCTGTGCCTGTTGGGATTTTCAGAGCACAACCTTCCAGGCATGGCTGCACAGGTAATTAAAACTCTTCTGGATTCTTTCTACATTTCTGCTGGCAGGAATGATCGGGGCAAGACTTCGGGAAACAAAGGTAGTATGGCACATTCCCCACGCCCCCCAAATCAACATGTGTGGAATCAAGAATGGGGAAGAAAAACGAGTGAGACTGGAATATAAATGTTCAACAGCGCTAATGTGAGTGTGAGGAGAGTTCAGGGGGGTAGTGTGTTTGAGCAGAGATAGGCAGCAGCCTGTATAGGAGGCTTTGTGACCTATATTGAGGTAGGAAGGAGTGATAAACATAAGAAAGAGGGAAGAGGGGGGTTAGAGGAAATGGGTTAGGGACCCAAAAAATGCAAAGAAAGGAGTGCAGGAATAGGAGGCGATAGATGGGAATTGCCAAAGAATATAAAAAAGAAACAGGCAGGTGTCTTGACAGTGGCATGCCAGATGACCTTGGGCATGTCATGCTGCCATCTGTTTCCTCTGTCTGGCCTGTCAACATACCTCCAACTCCAGTTTAAACATGACATTCCAGCTTCCCCGCACACTGACGGGTAGCCTTCGTCACCCCGACAGAGAGCCCCTGACAGTAAGCGAGAGATAACGGATGAATCCAGGGAGGCATCATGAACCAGAGAGAGAGGAGGTAAAGGTACAGTGTGGCCGAGTAAAGAAGGGAGTGACCTTTCCCTCCGCCAGCCTGTTTTTATGAGCCGATATTGTTATCAATGTATTACTCCCCGGATGGCCACTAGAGCTACAATAACGCCATTGAGCTGACAGTCCATCATCATCGGACAAAGAGGGGCGCTAACGCTGACATCCTGTGGGGCACTGGGTTGCATCTGATTGCGCTCATAAATGAGCGCAGCTCTCATAAAATCATGTGGTAACTGCTTAGCAGTGCACAGGGTGAATGCTTTTGTTATCAGCAGCTCGAGTGACACGCGGGGCCGGCTGCTCGCTTTGGTGCCCCTGCTCCTGTTTTTCAGATGAAATGTGTTGTTGCAACAGGGACAAGTGGAAGAAGATAAAAGTAGTATAATAATTTTTCCTCCTTTTCTTTCGCAGTGTTTATTATTTTAAAGACTTTTTTCCAGAAGCTGGTAGGAATTTGTCCACTTTTTTAATGTTTTTACTGCACTTTTGGAGTTGAAACTTCTTCTTAAATTGTGGTTGCCGGAGAGACAAGGTTTGGTTGGATTTCTATCCTAGCAGGGCGGCAGGCATCCACGAGAGTGAACCACATATCTCTACCTTGACATATGCTCATGCTTTTTCTAATCAATAATAATCGATTCTTAATGGCTCATTGTATTGGTAAACCAGTAATGCTGATAGCTGAATATGTAATGAGGGAAATTTAGTTGAATAGATAACATATATAGATACATAAAGCAATATACTGTAGTCATTGACAATATCTAGATGCTGAAATGCAAATTTGTTTTTTGCTATATGAAACACATGCATCCATTTCTTTTGTTTGTTTTGATGACGTGACTTCTGCTGCCTTTGGATGCCTTTGCACAAAATTCTGGGCTTTAAATGTGAAAGTACAAGTTTGCAGGAAATGGAAATAGCAAACAACAAATTACAGAGATGGGGACTTGAGTTTGCAGTCAAGTCTCCAAAACAAAGACTTCAAAATTGATTTAAACTCTGGTGCTAAAGGCTAAACTTTGAATTCAAATATTATGAATCAATTTAATCAAAGCTAAAACCTGTGAGGGTAAATCATTTGTAAAAGAGATTAACGTTGCCCTTCTGAGTTACCATAGTGTAGAAATGTAGTTGTCATGGTGATGTTACAGTTTTTCTTTTACTTTTCACCCACCTTTTCCCATTGTTAAGACAAAGTCAGTGTTATCTTTTCTGTATCTTTTCTACAAAAAATATTACTCATTGAAAAGTGATTTTATTTCTTGTTTTATCGCCCAGGATGATTACACAGCAGTGGATAATGATGGATAGTTAGGATTCAGAAGCTAAAATGAAAGCACAGAAAATAAAAAAAAAAAAATACATCATTTTTTGTGTCAAAGCAAAATCAGGTAAACAACTAATTTAGCTGTGAGCTAGTTAAATAATTTTTTATCCTCACAGCATTTATATACAGTTGCTCTGAAAACTATCTTCGCTCATTTTCTTTTTCTCCCTTTTGCAGACAAGGTGATATTCTGACATTTCTAAAAAGACTTAACAGAAAGCATCTGGGACTGAGCCAATAACCAGAAAATAATGACATCTGTGATGAAATTCCCAACCATTTCTGAATGAAATAATTACATTTCAAGTCACAGACCAAGAAGTAGAGTTTCTGGTTCGAATTTCGCTCACGTGACCTCGAGACTTCCAAAACAACAGAATACTTTCCATGCAGTCCTGACACTCTGGGGATTAAGGAAGGTAATTCTACAAAGACCAGGCCCAGCGCTCTCCTCCTCATCCTTCACTGACTGATATGTAGGGGAAGTGGGACCCTGACCTACTCTTGACTGGCGGAAATTGCTCTGACCTCTCAGCGATTTTGAGAGGAAGCCAGACCTGGCACATAGGTGTACTGGCGCTATGGCAACCTCTTCTGACCCCGAGGACCTTTGGCTGGCCTACCCCCTTTGGCCATTTACACACACACGCACACACCCCGACACACACATGTAGCTCTTGCTAGATGGATTGAGTTACCTCTTAGTGGCAATGGCTGCCTCTGTTTTGCATCCTCTCCTCTATTTTCATCCAGGGAGCCGAGCAGTGCCCCAGTCATTAACACTAGCAGCCCGCCTGTAACGGCAGCTAAAAGGTCTGCATTCATGAGGGACATCCTGGAAACCAGATGTGCATGTGTGGTGAGAATATGTGTGGATGCAAAGGCCCTGAAATCAAACGTGTCCAGAAGCAACGGATCAAGCCCTGCGTGTGTGCGCCTGAGCCCCCAGGGTCTAAGCGGTGCACAGGTCACCAAAGGCAAATGTAGGTTGGTTGGGAAGGGGGTCACCCATATACAGACCCAGTTAGCAAAAAAAAAACAAAAAAACATTATTGTCTAATATGAGAGGTAATTGATCTCAGATAAATATATAATAAATATGTATTTGAGAGCCAGATATTTGTAAATGGATAAGAAATATTTAAACACACATATTATATTTCGACTCTGGGGATGTTTCTAAATTAGACACTATGATAAGTCACTCTTGAAAACTTGCATTAATGTCAACATCTAAAAATTCCACCTGAAGGGTCTTTAAAGAATTTATATGGGTTTATTTTCCAGGACTGACAAAGTATCACTGAGATTTTCATTTACTTCAAAACCCCAGGAAATAATACCCAAACATTGACATGATAGTTAAAATAGTATATATAGCCTATGTATTATAAATAAACTGGCCTGACATTAACACCACTGACAGGTAATGCTTGCCATGGTACAACAATGTTATGCTGGCAAAAATCTGCATTGACTTGGTTGTTACTTTGACACTTGCCTCCTACCTATACATTCTTGAAGACCAATTACACTTTGCACATGGCAACAGCTTTATCCTACGGTAGCACCTCCAATCGCATCCACCCCTTCCTCAGTAAGACAGCGCTGGGTTTTGGAAAATCTCAAAGAATACAAGAAGCAGCCTGAAGTTTTCACCCAGCTTCCAAAATCCTACAATACCAAACTGATGTCATCTGTGAAAAGACACCAAATGTCCATAGAAAACCTATCCAACAACTCAGAGGAGTTTCAAAGAATGTTTCTTTTTTCATACAATGCTGCATTAATATGCCTTGGACTCAAAGCCACAAACTTTAATGTGTTTTATGGGAGTTTTTTCAAGAAAGAGAGACACATAGTAGTTCATAGTTGTGTGTCAAACAAGAATCTGAAAAGTGTGATATGCATTTGTATATAGCCTTACTGAAGTCCCGTTTTTCTACAAAGTAAAACAGTTTTATGTAGACCCTGTTTTTACATAAAGCTTTAGTTTATGCAAAACTACCTACAGCTCAGTGCGATTGGATGGTGAGCATATATGAAATTTCTTCTCAGATTCTCAATTGAATTTAGGTTTGGACTTTGACCGGCTATTCTGATTCATGAAGATACATTTATCTAAAGGGGTGCCCAAAGTCGGTCCTTGAGGGCAGGCGTCTTGCATGTTTTAGTTCTCTCTTTGGTGGTAGTAACAGCTATTTCAGCATGCCTGTGTTCTTCTTAGGCCTGTAATGAGCCATCATTTGATCCAGGTGCGTTAAACCAGGTAAAGAACTAAAACACGCAGGATGTCTGCCCTCGAGGACTGACTTTGGGCACCCCTGATCTAAACCATTTCATTGTAGAACTGGCATCTCTTTACGCTGTAATGCAACCTCAGAAGATTCACAAACAGTTATTTTATAGTTCTAGTTTGGGCACTGGTGGTGTTGTGGTACTCAAGACTGGTCTTAAGTATTATTTCTCTTTAAAACCATAATTACAACCAGCTTTTATTAATATTGCAACTAAGTGTGAAATTCAAAGTTGCATTGAAAAAGTTAAAAATATTTTTTTTACAAAGAAAATTTTAAATGCAGTCACTACATGGAAAGAAAAATTATAAAAATGTGTAAGAAAAACGAAAGAACAATTTTTTCAGTACAAATATACAGTATGGTTTTCTGTCTGTGAAACATGCAAAATAAAAATGGTGCGTGAGTTCAGTCCTCCACCTACACTTGTCATCCTCACTCTCTCTGCTTGGAACTAATGCTAAGTCAGTAATCATTTAGTTGAATGTATGCACAGACTCATCTGTTTGTTTGATTTTATAGCAGCTTGTCAGATTTAATAGACAAGGGACATGTAGTTAAGGGTCTGATTACATAAAAGTTTGGGTTCACCTAAATGATTTGGCAGTGCTTCTAAATGAAAATGTTAGGTGAACCAATTAGTCTAGAGCCTTTTTATAGGTTGGTTTGCTAATGAGCTGCAATTCAGATTTTTTTTAAAAGATTTGCAACAATTTTTGTTTTAGTGTTTAGTCTTGAAAATTGTGTTGTATTGGTTTGGTTTTGCTTTCCCTCGAAGTTTTGATTTTGCCTGGTCTTGGTCTTCATTTGGCCTTAAGTTAGATGGTCTTGAGACTAGCCACTGGTTTAATGACTTCCACATTTTTAGAGTGTTAGTTTTCCTAGATACAAAGTTTTACATGTTTGCCATACATTTTCAGTTTAGGCCTTATCTGGTGTTCCTGGGACGATTTTTAAAAACTGCTCTCCATTGATGTCACAGTCATCGAGTCTGACTGCCCAAAAAGACTGAATTGCAGGTCAAGATGGTTTTACAAAAGATTGACACAGGACTGATGACAACAAATAGTTGTTACACTTTTAAGACTTTTATTAGTGAAAAAGAAAATACCTCTTCCACTTTTACAATGTGGTCTTGGTTTACTGAATAAAATCACCATAAAGTACATTGAGGTTCGTGCTCGTAATGCGACAAAAAGGTGAAAGACTTATCAGTAATAATAATGCTGTAAAGCTTCACATTCTGACTGGTTGAAGCTGTTTTGGTGCCAATAAGATTGTCGATGTCACCAAGGTAAACTTCACTGGCTAATTTCATCCATGGGAATACAGCTGAATGTAAGTTATTAAACACAGCAGGATGCTGTGAATTTCTTTCAAGATTGCTAATAAGAGTTTTAATTTGTGTCTCTATAGTTCACTTTTTTCTTCACAAAGGAAGAATGAAGGTAATGGTGCCAAGAAACGTTTTCAATCCACAGTAAAACATGGCAGCCAAAGTAAAACTAAATGAAAATAGATTGAATACATTTCAGAGTCCATTATTTTCTCCCATTCAGAGCCCTGCTAACACTGGGTTGAACTGTCCCATTTTGAAGTTACAATCCATTTTGACTAACTGATATCATGCAGCCTGTCACGTTAGTCTGCGTGAAACAGCGGGTCTATTCCTCATCTCAGCTGCCGCTCGCTTATAGTGGGGACAAACAACATTTCCTTCTCATTTGGAAAGAAATAACGGGGCCAGAAACTGTGCTGGCAGCTAAAAAGAAACTGCACCCCGGAGGCAGAGCGACACACTGAACCAAGGACACCAGGCAGCTATTGTTTCTTTACATTTACGTTTTTAAGAATCACTTAAAGAGCTGTGCAGACATACTTATTTTAGTTCTTAAATTGCTCTCTGTAGTTCCAAACTGTTCTTTACCAACTGGGCAGTGGCTTCCACTGGACACCACAGAAAAAAAAAAAAAAAACACTTCCACAGTGACCTTGATTGGGGAATTGAAGGCCCCTTAGCCCATCTTAGTGGGTACGATCACATTTCCATTCTGACTATTCCAATTTTCATGACTTGCACAAGCAAATCCGTATGCCGGAGACAGCTCCATTATTAGTGCGCCTTGCACAGGGCTCAGTGGCAGGATATTGCATAGAGGAGCATATAACAGCTGAGCAATGCGAGTCGGGCAGCTGGGCATGCAGGTATTGTAATTTTAATTCCCTTCTCAATTCCCACGTCACCATACAGTGGGGCTGTTGTTCTTCTCAAATGAATTTAATGTAAAATGTCACAGAAAACTGAAATTACGAGAGAGCAGAAAAGTAGGTTATTTGATTTCTTGTGACGCTCTTGATGCCCATCGTCAATTTTCTTTCTGTGATATTATAGACCATAATATTTATTAGCAGTGGGAATAAGAAAAATGAAGCAAATAGTTGTAAAATATTCAATTGTGGCAAGGTTGCATTTTTTAAAAATCTACAAAAAAATGACTCATCTTTAACATGTTCGAGTCAAGCATTAGCATAAACTGTTAACCTTTTTTTCATTATCTTGTGAAACATTTTAAATACATGATAGCTTCAGCATCCATCATCACATTTGTGGAGCAAAATGCCTCCCTGTTATCCTCCATCTAAATGGCCATTAGCTAGACTAACCCAATTAGCGGAACAAGATCTAACACAGCCTTCCATTGTCCTTCCATCACAGGAAACAGTAGAGGTTTGCTGCATTCTGATCAAATGTATGGTGATTAATGACCGCGCTCTCACAGTGTTGACAGGCTGTAACAGCTCCAAAATCCTGCCCCACCCTGGCACCACACAGATTTGTCTGTATAACTGACACTTGAATGAATAAATTGGGGAATAGGTCCATCACCAGGCTGACTACATATACAAAATGAACAACAGGAGTGTAATGCTGTCAGGTCCATGTTCTCCTTCTTGACAATCCACATCTGTGCATTGGGAATAATGACCAGGCTAAAAATATTGGTAACTCTGCAGAGAAAATGCTTTAAGGTCGTTTTAATTATACGGATGGGCTGTCGAGCAGTCACGCTTTATGGGAAACAGAAACAAATGAAGTCATGGCTGACTGAGAAGTTTGCCAATAACTTGGTGGGCACCATACTTTAGAGTATGCTGGTAAGTATGGAAAATGTATAAAAAATTCATTCAGTTCAACTTTTCTTGCAAAATACTTCATTCTTTCTTTTAAGACACAAAGTTTTAAAAATGTTTAGCATTACCTATCATGGCATCTCTATAAATAAAAGCATTTTTATTCAGAGATTAGAAAAAAAATGCTGCTGTTTGCTACAAGTTTAAGGAAGAAGGAGCAACACATATTTACTCCTCCCTCATCTGTTGCTATGCACTGCTGGCCATCAAAAGGCTGGAAAGTTACTGTGCCATTGTTCAATCTACAAGAAAGACTAAATTGGCTGTTTGGAAACATTTCCAGTCGTGAAAAACATTCAAATTTGTGGTGTGGCAACTAGTGGAGCACCACCTATTATTCCTATTTTCAGGGATTC
Source organism: Girardinus metallicus (assembly GCA_903067095.1). Taxonomy (NCBI): domain Eukaryota; kingdom Metazoa; phylum Chordata; class Actinopteri; order Cyprinodontiformes; family Poeciliidae; genus Girardinus; species Girardinus metallicus. The sequence goes on from CAEGAE010074060.1 coordinate 41,869, forward strand.
TGTTAACAGGAAAGACAGCTTGATGCAGTCAGTCATCCTCTGTCTCTGCATGCTCTTTCAGGAGAACAGATTACTGCAAAGTCAATGACTCAATGCAATCAAGCAAGTTTTCATTATAAAAACATTTTTACCAATTGCCATAGTAAAATAAATGTGACTGAACTGTTTTATAACTAGGATCAAATATAAATGTTTGAAAATTATTTTGAATCTATCTGAAAATCAGGTTAATTTTATAATATGTTATTTAGGTCTGAATGCAAATGTGGTGTTCGGGTTAAAGTTTGTTGTGAACTGGAACTAAATAAACTGAATGGAATTAAATTAAAGGATAGGCCTTAACGTCTTAAATGGGTCTCCAGTAGCTATAGCTTAATTTTTTTGTTTAGTGTCTTTGTTTGTTGCTTCTTCCATAAACTTTTTTGTCACAGTAAGCCTGTTTGTGCTTCTGAAAATAGCCATAGTTAGTAATATCTTACAATGGAGAAATTATCTGAATTGCATAATTTACTCCTATTTGGGTTATAAAGAAAGTATAATCATGCTAGCATCCCCAGCACAACAGGGATTACATATTAGGATTGGCTAAAACTTGTTGTTAATAGCCACAGTTGAGAAGCAGAACACGCCAGTTATGTGGTTGTAAAACGTTCGTTTTTGCAAAGAAATTAGCTTGTTGTTTTCACAAAATACACCAAGCTCTTATGAAACCCCTCCTGCTGCAGTATAAGTCATGGTGTTTTTATCATATATGTGGTTTACACCAGTATGGTAAACAGCTAAAGATGATAAGTCACAGTAGGTACTGGACTCTCATACCAGAATTAAAAAAAAAAACTCAATTCGGCAAAGTAAAATTTTTATGGCTTATGTTATACGTAAGTGATGATGTCGTCAATTGAATTTCTGTTATTTTTGACAATATTTTTGTTCTAGAAAATGTACCGTTTTACCTGGTTAAGATAGAAACCGTGTATTTAATATATGGCTGTTTTAAAACTGAAGTTGGGAGGCTATCGGTGAAATGTTTGTTATGGAGTCAACTACCTAAATATAGACTAGTCAGATTAAAGGAAATGTGCAAACGAGTAGGATGATTTAATATAATTAATAATTAAATACTCTGAACTCAAATGTCCAAAAAAATGTTGAAAAAATGTAGAAATTTGAATCAGGAAAATTATGTGATTTTGTAAAAGAAATGTGAAGAAACTATTGAGCATAATCTGCAGAAAATGCAATTAACATCTACAAGGTTGGTGGTTCTTCTTCATTTTGATTAAGACTCCATATCAAATAGTAAATAAATTTAATAAAACAATTTGTCAGCAGCAGAAATAATTGTGCTCTTCTGTTTTAAAATAAATTTATTGGATATGTTATACATTTATTTTTCTTTTTTTGTAGGTAGCACAAAAAATACACAAAGTTATCACACTTATAACCATGGCCAGTGCTTCCAGTTGTTTCCTCTCTTGTTAAAGAAGTGCTATCTGAGCCTTTTTAAACTAGCAATACAGTACGATACATTAAGAGACTTTCATAAAATGTTATCTTAGATATTACTATAGATTACTGGGCTGAATTGCATTAAAAGTGTCCAAAAGAAAAGATTTATTAGAAAAAAGTAGGTCTAATAATTATAAATGAGAATCGCTTCTGACTCAAGCGTTTGAAAAAAAGAAAAAAGAGAAGAAAAAAATAATAAAAACAGAAAAGTTTAAGACATTATCAAGCCATAAATCTGCAGGCCAGGAATTAAAAAAGTAAAAAAGAAATAACAAACACTAAACGTCATGCTGCTTTAAATGTCTGCCGGCTTTCCCCCGCACCGCAGGAGTTCAAAAGAATAATAACTTTGCCCTCACTCATCACCACCCAGAGAAGCGTTAGGGCAGCTCGTAATATTGTTTTTTTTCTCCTTTTTTAATTAGTAACTCTAATCTGATCATTAAGGGCAGCAAAATTCAGTGCAGCTATAGTACAACTGTGTGCAGGGCTGATAAGTGAAGTGACATAGCGCCATAGTTAGAAAAGTCACATCTGTCTGATGTTACTTTCTGCCATTTACATCAGATGACATGCTGCGACCAGACGGCAAAAGGGACATTACATGAGAAACATTGTTAGGCTGGGAGAGTAAAGCAGTGACAGATTCAATAAATGTGTTCCAGATCAATAGGCTGTTTCATTTTTTTGAATTAGTTCAGCAGTTGGAACATCAAGAAATACACAATCCATACACGATATATTTAATAAATGCAATTTTTAGATGAAAAAAAAAAACATATTAAAAGAACCCACATGCTACATATTTTACAGGGCTTTGCAAAAGTCTAAAAGCGCCCTGAAATTTTTAAACTTTGTGACAACACAACCACAGGTTGCAATACATTTATGGCACAAGCCAACACAAAACAGCAGATAATAGGGAAGTGGAAGAAAAATAATAAATGGCTTTAAAATGTTATGCAAAAAGGGACTACATTTACATTAACCCTTTATGTAGTTGCATCACCTTCCCTGTAAATCTGACCTGCTTTCTTGTGGCTGTTGCAGAAAATCTTGCAAAAAGCATGACGCTGGCATCCTTTTATTTCACTTTGGGGACGATGTGTTTAGGAAGATGTGTGCAACATTCATTTTCCGCATGTAGGCAAAAATGTTTAACTTTGCTCTGATCTGACCAGAGCACCTACTTAACGTATGACAAACTGGAAGCAGAACTTCTCATGGATTTATTTTAATACTGAATTTCTTCTTGACACCTTTCAATAAAAACCAAATTTGTAGAGTGAATGACAAATAGCTGTCTTGTCAACAGATTCTCCTAACTGAGCTATAGATTTCTGCAGCTTCTCCTGACTTACCCTGGGCTGCTTGGTTGCTTCTTTGACTCATGTTCTCATTTTCTGGACTCTATTCATTAGTTTAGTGACTTCTGAAGGCAGTTGATCACTCTGGACTCAAACTAAGATGAGTGATCTTTCGAATTTTTTATCTGTGAAATATTGTTATAAAAAAGGTATTATTTTCTTTCAGCTACTGACATTTCTACTTAGTCTTAGTCAATGATTTAGTGTTAATCAATAACAAATAGTGTGGATACCGTGATATGCTTTTCCTTATTTCTTTAGCATTGTGTCTTATTGTGTCTATTTTTTTAGCCTGCCCACTGATTTAAGTTGAAGCTAATGTCACAATTGTACAACTGTGAAGAAAACTTAAAAAAAAAAAAGAAAGAAACGTCCAGCCACACAAGTTAAAAAGTTACTGAAACCGCAGGAAAAATGTAGGGAAACCAGTGGAGTGATAATATACGGCCAGATGGAGAGAGCAGGAGATTATGATTAGGGCTATATGAGGAGTAGGCCTCAGCAGCGCTTAGTGCCTTGTAGCTGCTGGAGCCTTAGGTGGCGGCGCCCTCAGCACTTACTCTCCCTCCTGTGGTACCGCCGTCTCTGTCCAGAGAATCCCAGCATGCCTCCTTGTTCCCCCATCCACCGAGAAGTGCGTAACACCGAAACCATTTCTCGACACTTTGGCATAAACAAGACGTCCTGTTGCCATCAAAGCACCCCTGAAGGAATTACACGGTTGGTCTCATCGTTTACATCTCCACACCGGATGAGTCTAAAATTTACTGTGTCTATTACTGTGCATTGATTCATCTTTGTCACACGAGAGCACCAGATGTTGCCTCTCGTTTTGCAATTTTGTTCTTTGGATTCGAGTTCTGAATCTTTTTTATTTTGTTTTTACAGCTGATCAAACCATGTTTTCCTGCCCCGACCCACTCCACCTACCTCCAGCAGCTTCAATTCAACCATCACTCAACACAGCACAATTTCAGCCAGAGCCTCGGCCGACCGAATTAGGGTAACTTGAGCTCCTCCAGATTGTAATCAAAGCAAAAATAATGAGAGCAAGACAAAGAGCAGCAATATTACTCTAGTCGGCTTAACATTTCTGTTTGTCAGTTTGGTGGGAGTTTTTTTTTTCTTTGCTCCCTTTCTATTTGCCTCTCCCTCCTGAAAGCGAAAAGAAAAACAAACAATAAAATTGACGCCAGTAGCAGATGAATAAGAGGGTAATGACATCAAGAAAGACTAAGAGGGGTACTGTGTTTGAGCTAAACTCTGCTGCTGGTCACCTGCAAATGAACTAATCACCTGAGGGGATTATTTTCATCTTACTTAAACAAGTAGTAATGAAAACACATGCCTTAGCGTCATCGCAGCTTAGGTGTGTATGTGCTGGACATTTCAACATGAGTACGTAAGCCTTTGCAATTTACCACCCAACTGAGCGAGACAACTGGCAAGGCTGTCGAAAGTATGAAGGTATGTGTTCCAGACAATCCTGGAACAGATATTTTGGAGAGATGGTGAGGGAGATGAACTTGGAACAAAGCCGGAGGCAGGGATGAGATCGGTGTGTGTGGACCCCACAATTGAGATTTTCCAATTGTTTTCTCTTGTAGTAATAAAAAGAAACCAAATGACAAGTGACTGCAGTTTTGCAACACAAAAACACAGCGTCTGAAACATATTATTTAGGTACGCTCAGTGACCTTCCTGTAAATGTAAATGTGGCGGGGTTGGAAAAAGGACACAGAAAACAAGAGTACTCAAGTGTTCACCTAATTTTCATATTTTAATGAACTCATCATGAAGCTATCGCTCACTCTATTATTACTTTGGATTGTCTCTTTTCTTTTGAGAAGCCTCCCACAACAAAACTAATTGAAATGCAGAGAAAAACACAAACAAATCAGGCATTCATACCTGAAGTTGTCGCTGAAGTCATATCAGACGCAGAGAAAAATCAGTCACCTACCAATTTTCTCATCTATCTGCATTGTGGCATTTTTGAACAAAAGTTGGCAAAGCATCACATCTACATTCTTCCACTCTCTTGTTCCAGCTCTCAAGTCCTTTTCCAAGCTGCTGTCTGACAACACAATGGTGTGGGCAAAAAGGCAGCTGCACCACCAACATAAGAAATTCTGTAAATTTCACACTCTGCTGCCTGCCAAAATACCCTGGGCCCAGATTCGGTGATTTGGCCTCTCAAGCTTCATTCCAGACCCCCAGCACCCCCCTCATTCCCCACACCTTCCTGCCTGCATGCCACCAGCAGAGGACCCTGCTGTATTCCAGCTTCTGCAGCTCCCAGAAAACATCTTGAAGTCGCCAGCATTGAGGTCATTTCAGAAATGTTGGAACAGGCTCGGGTCTGCAGCACGGTGCAGTGTGTGCTATGCTCAGAGAGGCCACAAGAAAACCAATTACATGACTAAAGAGAAACATTGGTTCAGAAAAAAAAAAGTTCTTCAACCAATGTTCATATCTATGCTGAAATATATGTTAATTAACAACTGGTGAGGTTTGCCATGATAACGTGGAAGTCCTTGTGTATCACTTGTATGATGCATAGGTCAATTACTGATATCAGCAATTTATAATATTTAAATTTCATAAAATTTTTTTATCATAATGTTACAACAATTTAAAGTGCTTTCAATGTGAAGCCAGAGAAATTGCCAAATTGATTCAGTTTAAAGTAATGGAGCACTACCCCTTCTCCACTTGTTGAGAAGGCGTAGAAGGTTAGATATTTCCTATCTAAAGCTATATTAAATTGCACCGGCAGACTCTGTTATGAGTGATGTGTTCTGCCATTTGCACCCTATCTGTGTTTTCTGTGTTGTTGTGTCAAATAAAAATTCCTAAATTGATTCATTCAGTTCATTGTTGTTTGATTGTACTTAATGGTATATAATATTTTTCTTGAAAACTTTGATTTTCACATCATCCAAAATTAAAATTCTTTGGCTGATCAAATCTGAGTTAGAATGTTGCACCTCAAGCTAAAACTTGAAAAATATGGGGCTTTAAATCTGGACTGCATTCCTTTCAATTGTTTATAGGTTTCCTAAATAAATAAATGAATAAAATGCTACTAACTATGCTATTCTTAGTTTTTGTGAACCATGGGATTCTTGTGAATCAAATATTGTTGCAAATAGGAGCCACAATATACAAAAAAAAAAGGGATTAGTCATATGGACTGTGGTCACTAATTAGGTGTGTAAAGGAAAATGGCTGTTTTTTTTATTTAGGGGTCTCAGAGTAAAGAGGACTGAATAAAAAAAACATGCCACACTTTTCAGATTTGCTATTGTAGTACATAAGATTCAAATGCGTTAAAACTCGTTGCTGACATGGGATAAAATAAGGGGAATATTAAAAGCACATGAATGTGAGCTATGATGATACATACTCAAACATGGCACAGAAAGAGAGACTCACCCAGGGCCATATTCATGTAAGAATCACTACTGACTTGAACCATAAGAGTGAAACAACTGCAGGCTGGCTGTCCAAGCAAGAAGTCTGACTTAATAACCAACAATTACTTTGTTATTTGTGTTTCCTCTATTAGGAAAAAGTCAAAATGACTAAAACTCTGCATAATAAGCAGCATTACTTTTAAATCAAGCGGAGTTTCATTTTTATGTATCACAATCAAAATGATGACAAATGAACATTACATATTAATTACTATGATTATGTTATAAACATTAGCATCAGTTTGTTTAATTGTTGCTTCTTTAATTTTAAATATTTGGCAATTAGACTATTTTTAATTTTTGCTTAGAACACATGCTGCTGTGAAATGATGGTATTTTTAATCAGGGTTATTGTACCCCAAAAATCTCGTTCATGCCTAAGCTTGAACGAGATATCTATCTAAAATCATATCCTCAAGGAGGATATGATTTTGGACTTTTCTCACATAAGTCTAAAATCATATCCTCCATCCACCCACCTGTAAACCTACATTTCCATTTTTTCTTGTAACCGTTTTGTCACGGCTCACGTTTTTCCGAAGCAATCAGAAACAGATAGTTAAGAAACAAAAAATGTGGACTTTGCTTTTAACTCTATACAGCCAACATTTATTTTTAAAGATGAGCTGCTGGATGCTGACACTATCAGGGCTTTTTTTTCCTTCTTCTTTTTTTTTTAGTTTTGATGCTCTGGAGCCTTGAGGGGCAGTGAAAATGTATTGACAGAAAAAGAGCTCCTACGCTGAGCAATTTACAGGTTCTGCTTTTCTTCTTTCTCCATAAGTGGGAAAAAAGTAATGTGAATCACTCTGCACTGCGGTGTGCAGAGTTTCCCACCGGAGCCCTTCTGCATATTTTTTGGGTGAGACGTTGTGTTTCTTTGGGATGCACAGACAAAAACAAATTAGGGGCATAACAAAGCATAAAAATGAATAAAGTAGAAATGTAATTGTTTTGATTTTTTTTTTCTTTACTATGAGTAAATTGAGCACAGTTGTAAAATATACATCCAGCATTTAATCAGGATATAATAAACATTCTGAAAATAAAAAGTAAAAGGAAAGGGAATCATACGGAAAATATTACTCAGATTTTTATAGCGTGTTTTGGTCTGAGCACAGTCATGCATCACTAAGCTAAAACAAATACCAGATTTCTTTCCAACTGAACGTCAACATTATTTATATTTTGTACAACATGACTATATTTTGGTTGTACAACTCTGAAGCACAAGAAAACCACAAAATATGGCCTTCGGCAATTAAATTACCTCTACTTTTATAGTCACCGGAGTAGCGGCATTTTTATGCTACTCTGCTTATTTATTATCCCACAATGCCAAAAAAAGGGAACTAGTGCCTTAAACATGGAGACAAGCCAAACCACAGGTCAAATGCAATCAATCAAAGGTAAGTCAATATTCTTCTTTAAGAAGATAGATAGATAGATAGATAGATAGATAGATAGATAGATAGATAGATAGATAGATAGATAGATAGATAGATAGATA